>WNWK01010064.1:0-72576 GCA_009830355.1 Cherax destructor
CTCTCAGGACCCATGGAGAGTGTCCGGCCCCATCGCCTTTGAGGTATCTAGCTCACTCAGCAGCCTCTTCACTTCTTCCTCGGTTGTATGTATTGTGTCCAACACTTGGTGGTGTACCCCACCTCTCCGTCTTTCTGGAGACCCTTCTGTCTCCTCTGTGAACACTTCTTTGAATCTCATGAGTTCCTCACATACTTCGCGGTCGTTTCTTGTGATCTCCCCTGCTTCCTTCCTCAGCCTGATCACCTGGTCCTTGACTGTTGTTTTCCTCCTGATGTGGATGTACAACAGCTTTGGGTCAGATTTGGCTTTCGCTGCTATGTCATTTTTATATTGTCGTTGGGCCTCCCTTCTCACCTGTCCATATTCATTTCTGGCTCTACGACTGCTCTCCTTATTCTCCTAGGTCCTCTGCCTTCTATACTTCTTCCATTCTCTAGCACACTTGGTTTTGGCTTCCCTGCACCTTTGGGTGAACCATGGGCTCATCCTGGCTTTTTCGTTATTCCTGTTACCCTTGGGTACAAACCTCTCCTCAGCTTCCTTGCATATTGTTGTCACATATTCCATCATCTCTTTTACTAACTTCCCTGCCAGTTCTTTGACCCACTGAACCCCGTGCAGGAAGTTCTTCATGCCCACGTAGTCCCCTTTGTGTGTGTGTGTTAGTTAGTTAGTTACCATTTTGTCCTAGGCACATGTCGATTAGACACTAGGCCTGTTGTATGTATGTATGTGTGTGTGTAACGAAACACTTCGAAATGTTTCGGCCCCACCGGGAATTGAACCCGGGCCCTCCGTGCGTAAAGCAAGAGCGCTAGCCACCATGCCATCGGGGCGGTGTAAGTGTGTGTGTGTGTGTGTGTGTGTGTGTGTGTGTGTGTGTACTCACCTAATTGTGGTTGCAGGGGTCGAGACTCATCTCATGGTCCTTTCTTCTATACTAAAATCTCGAAATTATTGGTTTCTTGTCTCTTAAGCTCAACTGGCCGCAGTCTTGATGTTTGCCTCCACATTCAAATGAAAACCAAAGTTAATCATTCAGAACAATCACAAGATAGTTTGGAGAACAGAGTAGGGAGAATAGGGAAGTGTCCACAGAACAGGGCGTGTGAAGTGAAAAAGGGAGCAGAGGACTAGGAAGGAGGAGGACATGGGTATGAAGTGGAACCTGATGGAGTATGCGATAATAGAGAAGGAAAGGAGTAGGGAAGCTAAGCGAGAATCAGCAGTGTTTAAGTGGAAGATAGGCATAGAGGAAATATAAATAAGATTCTGAGGATATCCCTTCAAGAAAGAACTCTTAATATTGGATTCAAATTTAATAAATTTAGATTTAGAAAGGATATAGGAGAGTACTGGTTTGGAAATAGAGTATTAGATGAGTGGAACAGTCTAAATATTAAGGTCATTAAAGCTGAAAGCTTGGATAGCTACAAATATATTATGAAAACTAAGTGCTAAGCCCACACGGGTCATACAGATCTTCAAATAAAGGATAGATAAATATACGAGTGAAAGGGGTTGGATTTGAGTGAGATTTGCACTTATTCCTTAAGTAACATTAATAATGGGTCATAAGAACATGAGAAAAAAGGAACAATGCAGGAGGCCTACTGGCCCATGCGAGACAGGACCAAGTCTCCCACCGGCTTAAGCCAATGACCCAACCTAGTCAGGCCAGGTAACATTCACTTAAGGAAGAAGCACGGCATCAGACCAACTAGCACAAGCTAGTCAGGTCTAACTCACACCCAACCACACCCACTCATGTATTTATCAAACCTATTTTTAAAACTACACAACGTTTTAGCTTCTATGACGGTACTCGGGAGTTTGTTCCACTCATCCACAACTCTATTACCAAACCAGTGCTTTCCTATATCCTTCCTGAATCTGAATTTCTCCAACTTAAAACCATTGCTGCGAGTCCTGTCTATGCTAGATATTTTTAGCACGTTATTTACATCCCCTTTATGTATTCCTATTTTTCATTTACACACCTCAATCATATCCTCCCTAATTATACGCCTTTCTAGAGTGTGCAGATTCATGGCCCTCAGTCTATCATCATAGGAAAGATTTCTGATACATGGGATCAACTTTGTCATCCTCCTTTGTACGTTTTCCAGAGCATTTATATCCATTCTGTAATACGGTGACCAAAACTGTGCAGCATAATTTAAATGAGGCCTAACCAAGGCTATATAATATATAGAGTTGAAGAACAACCTGAGGACTCCTATTATTTATGTTTCTTGATATGAAGCCAAAGATTCTGTTCGCTTTATTGGGAACACTTATGCACTGTTGTCTTGGTTTTAGATTACTACTAACCAGAACTCCCAAATCCTTTTCACAATCAGTATTAGTTTATATGTGGCATGGTTATTTTCCTGTCCAATGTTTACAACATTGCATTTGTCTATATTAAACTTCTCCGACCACTGCATCAGTCTATTCAAATCTTCCAGGAGTTCTCTAATGTCCTCGTGAGAATGAATTCTTCGGCCTATTTTGGTGTTATCGGCAAACTTGCTTATATCACTATTTATTCCCTCATCTATGTTGTTTATATAGATTGTGAACAACAAGGGGCCCAACACTGACCCCTGTGGAACACCGCTCGTGACGCTTCCCCACTCAAGTTTCTCCCCATTTATGCAAACTCTCTGCTGCCTATCTCTCAACCACGCCTCTATCCAGGAAAAAAAATCTCGTATTCCGTGTGCCTCAATTTTCCTCAATAGTCTCTTATGTGGGACTCTATCAAAAGCCTTACTGAAGTCCATATACACAATATCATATTCATTACCATGATCTACCTCTTTGAATACCTTAGTGAAAAAGGTTAATAAATTCGTAAGGCAGGAACGCCCTTTTGTAAAACCGTGCTGAGATTCGTAGATCAATTTATGCTTTTCAAGATGGCTACGAATTGCCTAGGCAATTATTGATTCCATAAATTTTCCCACTATGGAGGTTAGGCTTATTGGTCTATAGTTCGAAGCTAAGGGTGTCTCTCCTGTTTTGAAAATAGGTATCACATGTGCCATTTTTCACTTATCCGGCACTATGCCAGATTGTAGTGATATGTTGAAAAGATTAGCCAAAGGTTTGCTAATCTCCTCTTTACATTCCTTTAAAATCCTTGTGTACAGCTCATCAGGGCCCGGGGATTTGTTCGGTTTTAATTTATCTATTTGTTTAAGGACCATGTCACTTGTGACCCTAATCATGCATAGTTTATCATCATCCTGTTCTACATAATTTATTATTTCTGGAATATCTCTAGTATCTTCCTGAGTAAAAACTGAGAGAAAGTGTTAAATATTCTACACATTTCCATATCACTGTCGATGAGCTGACCAGAGTAACTTTTGAGTGGGCCGATCTTGTCTCTAATCTTACTTCTGTATTCCTGAAAGAAACCTTTTGTATTAGTCTTCGATTGCCTTGCAACTTTAACCCCATAATTTATCTTTGCTTTTCTTATTCCCTTTTTTATTTATTTCTTAAACTGAATATATTCTTAACTGCCCCTCTCCTCTTTTGATTCGCCTATATATGCCTGTCTTTTGACCAATGAGATGTTTTAATCTATTGTTAATCCATTTAGGATCATTTTTGTTTGATCTGATTTTCTTATTCAGAACATAAGTTGTCTGAGCAGCTAGAACTATGCTCTGGAAAACGTCATTTCGGCAACCATCACCACCTACCTTTCCCATAGTCAGGTCATTCCAGTTCAGCCCACCCAGGTTATTTCTCAGTCCTATGAAATCAGCCAAGCGGAAATCATTTGTGATCACTTTCCCCAAGCTCATCATTAACTTCAAGATTATTAATTAGTGATTCCCTGCTAGCAAGAACCAAGTCAAGCAGGTTATTTCCTCTAGTTGGTTCTGTCACAAACTGTTTTAAAAAACAATCCTGAATCATATCCAGAAAGTCGTTTGACCCTAAAAATTTCCTGTCAAATTGCTCCAGTAAATTTGTCTAAAGTTAAAATCCCCCATTGGCACAACATTTTCGTATGTAGATGCCTGACAAATATCGTCCCATATAACTTTACTGCACTCCCTATCAAGGTTTGGGGGCCTGTAAATCACACCCAAGATTAGTTTTTGACGACCCTCGAGAAGCTGTAACCGAACAGATTCAGTGGCTGACGCTTCTAATTTTATATCTTGTCTAATAAAACAATTTAAATTATCTCTGACTTACATCGCTACTCCACCACCCTTCCTGTTGACCCTATCAGCGTGGAATAATTTATAGCCTTGTATGTGGCATTCAGAAAGCATTTCTCTATTTTTCAGATTGAGCCAGGTCTCTGTTATAGCAATAATATTCATGTTTCCTGCACTTGCAATTAATCTTAGCTCATGTATGTTTCTTACACTCCTGCTATTAGTATAGTAAACCTTAAGGGAGCTAGTCTCTCGATGCCCTCTGCTGTCCCTTTTTGTTTGCTGATCGAATCCATTGTCTTTATTTGTAACTTTATGATGAATAATGTCTTTCAAACATTTACTGTTTTCAACTCTAGTGCTGCAACCTGACTGTTTCCCACACACACCCATACCTCTATCTTGTCATTTGAAAATCCTAGACATGTCAGCAATGGCCTTCTCGATCGAGTTTGGCAAATATTACCACCCCTACCCAGATAGATGTACCTCATCCTTTGCATACATATGTTTGCCATAAAAGTTTTCCCAGTTGTCAGTGAATGGGATTGCAAGTTCTTGCAGTACCTGTCTAGCCAGCAATTTACACCAATTGCCCTAAACATCCATTCATTGCCCACTCTCCTTCTAGGCAAGATGCTACATATGATTGGGACCCCTCCCTTTAGACCTAATTAAATCTATAGCTGACCTGTACTTGTCCAGCAGCTCTTCTCTCCTACCCTTCCCAATATCATTTCCACCAGCACTGAGACAGATAATGGGCTTCTTCCCATTACCTAACATGATATTATCCAACATGCTGACTATGTCACCAACACCAGGTCCAGGAAAACACACTCTTTGTCTCACTTTATTCCTGTTACAAAAAGCACGGTCCATATATCTTACCTGAGAGTCTCCCACAATCAGAATATTCTTACCTTGTTTGGAGGGGAAGTTAGTGGTACCTTTAACCCCACTAACCACTGAAGTATACTCGTCCTGGAGAACAGAGATTCGATTTCCTACCTTCAAATCTTCTCTATTAACCTTCCTTATTTTGATGCTTCTTCCTTAATTGTGAACCACTTGCCACTTAAAGCGGCTGCCACTCTCCAACTCACTGCGGGTAACCTTGTCCTCCTCACCAGCACCAACCATCTCACACTCACTCCCAAACCCATCTAGGCGATGCTTCAGCCTCCTATTTTCCTTCTGAAGAAGTAGAGCCTCTTTCTTCAACACTTTAACCTGGGAAGGCAATGCATGGCGAAACAATTCCAGAATAAAGATACCCAAATGTTGGACAAATGTCTTACTTATCAACTTGTAGGTTTTGTAAAGCGTTTATTCACGTGGGACAGTAGGGCTACTGCAATGTTCTTCCTTTCTAATATTCTTATGTTCTAAGCATGAGAGATGGGTAATATGGAAGAAAATAAAAAGCAGAAGAGTGACGGATCTCTGCACATTGCATCGAACAAAAAGAGCAGAAGTAGGGTATTTGATTCGGATGGCAGAAAACGACATGAATTTATGATATCGATAGCAAGAGGTGAGTACATCGAAGACTGCAGTGGATAAAGACATTGTGTTCTTGGTGAGGTGTTCTTCCTTCTGTAAAGACGTACTCCAAGCTCTGTGAAACTTAACTATGTCCTCAGTCGAAAAATGCTACCAGCACCTTAAGGAGGAGCTGAAAGAGGCCAGGCTAGACATATGATTGACTGAGGAAAAGTAGAGGATTCGTAGTAATCCTGAATCCTCAGATCTTGAAAGGAAGAGACAGTGGTCGGGCAGCATGGAACGAAACTGAGGATCAAGAGGACGGATGAAGAGGTTGAAACGACAAAGATCCAAGAGACTGCTTTGCTAACTTCGAACCCATTCTCCACGCTACTCTCGAATGCGAGTCGAATTTTGTGAACGACACTATCACCTACGCAAAGAAAGGTAAGAATATTGTTCTTTTCTGGTACAGGATAGGGCTTTCTACTTGAAGGACAGGAGTAGGAGACAGAGGGTTTGCTTTCCTGGGGCTGGGATGGAGGATATTGTTAGCCAGCTTATCATGAATGGTAATTGGATCAATCCCATTATGTGCCTCAGTGATGAAGGTAATGATGCCAGCAAGAATTGAAGTGAGCATTTAGTTAGCAGGTATAGGACAGCAATCGACATAATTAATTGCCGACTGGACAAATACTGTACAGACAATGCAGTGACAACTGGGACCACTTCTACAACAGAAATGACATGCATGCCAGGGATGGGGTTAACTTATCTAGGAGAGGTGTGGGTGCTCTCTCTAGTTTACTTGAAGGTGTTGATAGGGCTTTAAACTAGGAATTGTTAGAGGTAAGAGTTTTGAATGGGAAAAATTGGATTGTGTAAACATATTTAGGCTGTCATGAATAGCAAGAAAAGTAGTGACCAACTAACACTGGGTAAAGATAACAGATATTGTGGAAAAGTAAACCTTAATATGGAAAATGTGCAAAACAAAAAAACATCTCAACAATATACTAATAGTCGAAGCAATTTGTAGCAGAATCTACCAGAGGTAATACTCTGTTAGACCTGGTTGTGAAGGGATTGCAGCCTTTTCAGATCCTCAAAGGGTATGAAAAGGCCCTTCCTCCTTATGAAGAGAAAAAAATAGAAAAACAAATTATAACAGGTAAAAATATTCAGTCGGGAGTGATCACTCCCGCTAAGCTCCTCAGTGATCTCAAGATTATTAAAGAGGGTTTCCTCATTTGACAAAACTGGTGTGAGGTAAAAAGCCTTTAGATGATGAATAAATACATGAATGAATAGTGGTGGTACTATAAATGGGTGACTGCTTGTTGAGTAAGGGTCAGGCAACGTTACCTATCTACCCCTCCTTGTTAACTCCAACAGGTTGGAGTTAACAAGGAACCCTAATATCAAGTTTTAAACACTTAACTTTCTGCTCCCACCAAGTCTAAGTTTGGAATTCCATTCCTTCTTTTTATATTCTAGGTGTTTGGTTTTATGTTAGTGTAACTAGACCTGATTTTACTTACATCTTACAATGTAATTATTCTTAGTCCTCACTATTTCTTTTAAAAGGCTCCTGGCTAGCTTGTCAGTGACTGTCTGGGTATTTGATTCTTGTTTATTTTTGGTCTTTTTAGCCTTTTGGCTCGGCTTGGGTCATTTGACGCACGCAAGACGAGGCGGGCAGCTAGATCTAAGCCGTAGCTCTGTGACTACATCTACGTTTACCTCTTCTGAATACCACATCTGTCTTCATCACCTTCAATCGCCATCATCAGAGTGCTATAAGCCAGGGTTTCGATTCACCCCGTCGTCTACTAACAATAAAACACCACTTAGAACTTGGTTCCTGTGCGCTGAGTCTTTACCACTGTTCATTGAAGATGGACTCATAAGTCATGTCAAACTGCGACACCTCGTCTTTCACGGGCTTCATGGCCAACATCGTGACTACTGCTAATTACGTTCCATTTGCACATCGGAATATCTGTTGTTTACCTTTATATATTTGTATATAGGAACATTCGCTTATTTTCATGTCATTATTTTATGCATTTTATTTTTTTTCTATTTTTCTTCAGCTAAGAAAGTTTCATGTTTAAGTGTTTTATATTTATATAATAATAATATTTATATAATAATATTTTTTTCTTTTTTTAAGACTGGTTATTTTTAACTGTTACCTGTTAGAATTTGTTTTTCTATTTTTCTTTTCATAAAGAGGAAGGGCCTTTTAAAATACCCTTTGAAGTTCTGAAAGAGCTGCAATTAATGCTAAGATGTTTTTTGTTCTGCCCATTTTCTATATTCATATTTGCTTTTCCACAATTTATGTTATCTTTACTCAGTGTTAGTTGATGACTATTATTCCTGTTATTCATGACGTAGCCTAAATCAAATGTCTGCACAATACATTTATTCCCTTTCAAAACACTTATATCTAACTATTCCTAGTATAAAGCCCTTTCAACACCTTCAAGTGAACTAGAGAAAGCACCCACACCTGTCCTAGATAACTGAACCCCCATCGGTGGCATGACATTTCTGTCCTAGAATTGGACCCAGTTGTCAATGCATTGTCCTGGCAATTAATACCAGTTTTAGAGTACTCGGAGTATGTATTCACAGAAGGAAGAACACCTCGCCTAGAACACAATGTCTTTATCCACTGTAGTCTTCGATGTACTCACCACTTGCTATCGATATCACACATTCACTTCGCCTTCTGCCCTCCGAATCTAATACAATACTTCCGCTCTTTTGCTGAATGCTATGTGTGGAGATCCATCCCTCTTTTGCTTTTGATGTTCATCCCAGTTACCCATCTCTTCTGTTTAGAACATAAGATAATTAGAAAGGAAGAACACTGCAGCAGGCCTTCTGTTCCAAATGAATAAACACTTTACAAAACCGACAAATTGAGAAATGAGCGATAGTTACTGCTTACTCCATTGTTTATGTATTCTTCTCATCTTATGAGAAAATAAAAACGAAGAGTTGCAGTAATATAACAAAAAGGGAAAAAAAGTTAAGCACTCTCCTAAATGTTTCCCGTCGAAAATAACTGATAATGTAATTGCTGGAACAATATTGAAAGAAATATTTTTACCGATTCTTATTATATGCCATAACTGTTATAATAATTCAGTTTTTAAATATCACATAATTATTCAACAATCACTCAATATCAAGTGTAAACACTTCATTATAATTTGGAAGCTGACACAATTCCTTTCATTTTCTTTTAAATAATTCGGGCAATAATGAAAGGCACATAATGAGAGCTTCACTTAGGAAAGGAATTTTCCCCTATATATATTTTCATTATAAAAAAAAACTAGAATGTTTAAAACTTAAGAACATAAGAAAGAAGGAACACGTTACCGATTATCTCTGTATTAAAGACCTTTGATGTAGTTGAAAGTAAACTTGAAATTCTCTTAAGTTATAAAAAAAATATGTTTAACACCCACTCATGTATTTATCTAACCTATTTTTAAAACTACTCAACGTCTTAGCTTCTATGACGGTACTCGGGAGTTTGTTCCACTCATCCACAACTCTATTACAAACCAGTGCTTTCCTATATCCTTCCTGAATCTGAATTTTTCGAACTTAAAGCCATTGCTGCGAGTCCTGTCTAGTCTAGATATTTTTAGGACGCTATTTACATCCCCTTTATTAATTCCTGTTTTCCATTTATACACCTCAATCATATCCCCCATAATTCTAAGCTTTTCTAGAGAGTGCAGATTCAAGGCCCTCAGTCTATCCTCATAGGAAAAATTTCTGAAATATGGGATCAACTTTGTCATCCTCCTAAATGCTCTGGAAAACGTACAAAAGGAGGATGACAAAGTTGATCCCATGGGATCAACTTTGATCCCATGGGATCAACTTTGTCATCCTCAATTGTACGTTTTCCAGTGCATTTAGGAGGATGACAAAGTTGATCCCATATATCAAAAATTTTTCCTATGAGGATAGACTGAGGGCCCTGAATCTGCACTCTCTAGAAAAGCTTAGAATTAGGGGGGATATGATTGAGGTGTATAAATGGAAAACAGGAATTATTAAAGGGGATGTAAATAGCGTCCTAAAAATATCTAGACTAGACAAGACTCGCAGCAATGGCTTTAAGTTTGAAAAATTCAGATTCAGGAAGGATATAGGAAAGCACTGGTTTGTAATAGAGTTGTGGATGAGTGGAACAAACTCCCGAGTACCGTCATAGAAGCTAAGACGTTGAGTAGTTTTAAAAATAGGTTAGATAAATACATGAGTGGGTGTTAAACATATGTTTTTATAACTTAAGAGAATTTCAAGTTTACGTTCAACTACATCAAAGGTCTTTAATACAGAGATAATCGGTAACGAGACAAGCGCAACATCTCGAGTCTCTTTAGTTACGAAACGTTTCTAGATACAGACTTTGATACACAAATAGGAGAAAGGCGTCATATGTACAAGAACAAGAAAAAATGATAGTTGTTGTAGTCAGGTTGACTTGAGTAGAAAGACATGGACAAGAACAGCAGCAAGAGGCAGCGGCAGCGGTGGCAGCGGCAGCAGTAGTTCACCAGACTGTTGTTGGTATTCCCGTTGTTAAGTATTTTTATCTGACACATAAGAACATAAGAAAGGAGGAACACTGCAGCAGGCCTGTTGGCCCATACTAGGCAGGTCCTTCACAATCCATTCCACTAACAGAATATTTCCAATGCTACTCAAACAATAAGCTTTGATAATTCAATTTACTCATGTGCAAGTCCCACTCAAATCAAACCCCTCTCACTCATGTGTTTATCCAACCTAAATTTGAAACTACCCAAGGTTTTAGCCTCAATAACCCTACTAGGCAGACTGTTCCACTAATCAACTACCCTTTTTCCAAACCAATACTTTCCTATATCCTTTCTAAATCTAAATTTGTCTAATTTGAATCCATTACTGCGGGTTCTCTCTTGTAGAGATATCCTCAAGACATTATTTATATCCCCTTTGTTAATACCCATCTTCCACTTATATACTTCGATCATGTCTCTCCTCATTCTTCGTCTTACAAGTGAATGTAATTTAAGGGACTTCAATCAAATACAAAGGAGAATATACTATAAATAGTCAATTTCGGACCGAAATGTCGTCCAGGCCCTGAGGCCTGGTGGCTGAAACTCTCGCTTCACACGGCGAGTGTTCGGGTTCGATTCCCGGCTAGGGTAGAAACATAGACAATCTTACACCGGTTGTATATGTTCCTCATCAGTAAAATGGTGTTTAACTGGGTGTTAGTCTACTGGTGTGGGTCGCATCCTGGGACAAAACTGACCTAATTTGCCCGAAATGCTCAGCATAACAAGCGGCTTTCTATATAGCAGTATGTCATTGCTGTCAGCTAGGTCTGTATACCTTGTACATGTACTTGTAGTAAATAAAGATATATTATTTTTTATAATAATTTAAGTGCTAAACAAGCAGGGTCATACAGCGTGTAACGATGATGTTATCAGTCCATCAAGCTTGGATAAAGTCACTTATTATTTTAGTATCGTGAAGGACTTTAATCAGAAAATAAATGATAAATATTAAAAACTTATACGTATTCTTAAGAGTATCTTGAATTTTCGTAAAATATTTAAAGGTTCTCTAAAGAACCCTTAAATATTTTACGGCTTTATGCAAGAGCCGGTACTTTGAGTACAGTGTTCTTTGCTTCGTTATTTCCTCGCCAACTTTCGTTTATTACTACAGAAAGTGTTATCCAACCGGCTTAAAATTTTCAACTCTGGTGAACTATTACGATGTGAAAGTTTGAAGAGCAATTAAAAAGTTCAAGTGCCCCCAGCACTATTTTATATAGACTATTCCTGTAATTGGATCCCCATCGCTAACAAAAGTCTCAATTGACTGGTATCATAATTTTAACACTAGAAGAAAGTTGTTATAGTTAACGGAGCGTGTGGGTGCCATTCTGTCACTGTTAATCTTGAAATGGCATTGAATTATTTTGCAGGTAAGTGGCTCTGAATCCAAGGCACTGAAGTTATCTTTCTATTCCTTGGATATATTATCAAGACGTCCCATTCTTCAGTGATTATAAAACCTCTACATGATTATAGCCGCCTCCCACCCCTCCCCCCCAAAAATAAAATAATTTATGAATGGCTTATGTTTAATAACTGATGCATCTTCTAATATATATATTTTTTTTTTTTGGGGGGGGGGGGAACGGGAAGAGGTTAGTTTTTATAAGAGCATTTTTTTTTCATTTTCTGCATTAACTGCAGAATTGATCGTGTGGTCGACTTAAAAGTTGATGTGATTTTCTTAGATGAAACTACTTCTTAATTTTAAGTTGTGAATATTTTAGTGCCATTTTTATTAAACTGTTTTGAATGAAATCAATACAGAATGTCCTTTCTTGTCAGAAATAAGTTCACAATATTTGACTTAACTGGACTCTCTTAGTTAAAAAATATACATAATGTTATTTGTATGTTCCCATAACATCTAATTACCTTCAAGGCTAATATAAAGAATGTGAATGTTAAGTGTTCAGAGCTTAACTATCCATCCCATGCTTGCTAACGTATGTACACAATGTTTCCTTAAATGCTCATTAATATTATGGAAGATCTTCGATTGGGCTTGTGTAGGTCCTAGCTTATGTAGGTCCTAGCTTGTGTAGGTCCTAGCTTGTGTAGGTCCTAGCTTGTGTAGGTCCCAGCTTGTGTAGGTCCCAGCTTGTGTAGGTCCCAGCTTGTGTAGGTCCCAGCTTGTGTAGGTCCCAGCTTGTGTAGGTCCCAGCTTGTGTAGGTCCCAGCTTGTGTAGGTCCCAGCTTGTGTAGGTCCCAGCTTGTGCTAGGTCCCAGCTTGTGTAGGTCCCAGCTTGTGTAGGTCCCAGCTTGTGTAGGTCCCAGCTTGTGTCCAGGGTCCCAGCTTGTGTAGGTCCCAGCTTGTGTAGGTCCCAGCTTGTGTAGGTCCCAGCTTGTGTAGGTCCCAGCTTGTGTAGGTCCCAGCTTGCCTTTTTACTGAAAAAAAATGGGGAAACTTTAAAAACATTTTATTTTTCAAGTGATAATTTCTGATTGCCCAATCCGATTCACTATTAACACTAATGCCGATAAGCTGATAATAGAACTTTCTAGCGGTCTCTGTGAGGCAGTGAGAGTATGCATCTTCAACTCTGCTTCATAGCTGCCTTTCCTTACTGAAAGTCTTGAATTAATTTTGAATCAGATATGTTCCAATTTGTCTTTTTTATAGAAACTGTTGGGATATTTTGATCTCGTGTGTGATAACCTGTGAAAACTTCTTCTGACTTCCATGAAATCTTCAATACTTTAATTTAATTGATACAGAAACTCATGGTTCACTGTCCATTATTACTGTCACGATCATCGAGGTACAGGAGACAAGGGTTGTACCTGTCTTACCTCTTTCTGATCGCCCAGCTACCAACATCTAGTTATAATCACCATTACTCTGAGCTAGTTCGTGCGGAGTGTTAGGTGTTGGATGCTGTGCTGTAAGCCAAATTAAGTGCCACATTAAAGGGCGTCTCATAAGGTAGTGCGCAGTAATTGTATTCATTGCACATGAGCGCACGCTACTGCCTCTGGTGTTACGGTTCTCTAGGTGCATCTACGCCAGACGTCATTTATTACTAATGTGTTATTTTTATGGTTTTCCCAGGCTTCATATCCCATTATTTTTACCATTACGGTAGGACGCCGTGCCTCAACTACACTTCATTTGTCATAATCATTGCGATTTTCGTCAAAAACATTTTCATAATATTTCATTTTCCACTAGTAAATTTTAGTACAGTTCGTCGGGAGTGCCTTTACTAGAAATCATTGGCCATTGAAAATGCTTTTATTTCTCGCTGGATGAACTTTTCAACACTTTCGTCGTTACTTAAAATGTTACGAGAGAGACATTCTTGGCACCTTCAGCAGCATCCTCTTGCTTGATGCTTTCCTGTCCTGGCAGTATTCTGCTAGGGAACACATATGCGGGTCCAGGAGCTATGAATCGACCCCTGCAACCACAATTAGGCGAGTGCACACACACATTGTATTTTACTACACTTAATTTAACAGTTATGATTATATTTTTGCCTGTGGTATTTCAGATAATTGTTTACATGTACTCTGTCTCCCTTACGCATCTGTGAAAAATAATACCTTGAGTAGTTGCATTTTTTTTTTGAAGGTGTGACATCTTGGTAGTGTCGAAATAGGAGAGAAGCTTTCAATTCTGGTGTTCATTATATAACGGAAGATTCGCTATGTTAATACAGAGTTTGCAGTCAACTGACTCAATCAACCATGTTGCCAATCTCTCGGGCCTTTTCTTTCAATGATTCTTTTATTTCTGCCATGGGAGCAAGGCTAAAGTCGCATGGATCTTGGAGATCCTTGTGGGATAAAAGGCAATGAGAGATGATTCAAGACAAGTTAGGGCAGTTTTAATTCGTAGGATCAAGTGTCTTCATCTCTGTTTCCTTTCTAAACCAATGTTAGAAAATAACTAGTAGACGAGTATAAATAAGTGATATATTACAGAAAGGAACTAGCAGATTCATTGCCCATCATAATGAAATATACCAAGTAAAATATGACTATGAAGAAAATTACTGGGTCAGAACAATTCAAGACGTTGTAGCTGATGGAATGAAACTAGGATATAAATATACATCCCCTGAAGGATAGATCCTCGATGCTGGTGAGGGGTCCTTGATCCAAAAAAAACTAGATATGTTCTTTCCTTTCTGGGATCGAACTTGATTGTTTCTCATTCCACAGGCGCTGTATGACTTCTTTGAGTTTTTCGCTTCGCCTTAAATGTAATAAAAATATTTGTTATATAAAGAATTAATAAAACTAATTACTAGATGTATATTGGAAGAAATGAGATCGGAGAAAGAAATGTCCATATTTCATAACCTCATCACTCTTTACGTTAAAGCACTAGCCATTAGTTCTGAAAAAGCTAAATATTACAGTTTATGCTATGAAACGTATCTGGAAATAAATTCACTCAATATAAATTTCAATAAAAAGCGCTTTACAGTGCCCAAAACTAATTCAGTCCTTCCACTTAGAAACAACAGCTTTGCAGGCAGGCTGAAGAGGCCATCTATTATTAACTTAGACCAATACTCATTCAGTATAAATTGTGGCATGCTTGTGTCAGAAGTCAGACACAGGTATGGAAGGATTGTGGACAGTGAAGTCAGAGTGCACATTCTGTTGATTCCAACTCACATTGGTCTTCAGATGTATGATAGAACTCATGAACTGCCTAAGTTATATGCTTTCAAAGAGAGAGTAGATTATAATCTTTGCTTGTTAGTTAGCAGTTTGAGAACAATACGAAAAGAAATTCAACTGAACTTTATTGACTTAAGAGTAAGGGAGATTGACACCAGTCAGTCCATCTATCATCATTCTACCATGCAGGAGGAGCCACATGTCTATGGTGCATCCAACAAAATAAGCAGACTCTTGGATGTCACTACCGCCCGCCTCCGGCTGGGTTTCAAGTATTTTTGGCAGGTTAAATCACCACCACCAGATGTAGATCAAACGAAATGTAAACTTTGCCAGATGGACTATTGTCACACCCTGCGTCATTATGTACTGGAGTGCGATAAAATTAATGAATTAGGAGACAACTCACTCAGAAATGTTAAAGTATTTTATCCAGTGGTATATTACAAACCATTCTGGAAAAATACCCTGACTTTGTTCACTGTAAATAATGCATTACCCCGGATATAAACATGCAAATAGTTCATTACCTTTGTAAATTGTTCAGCTATCAAAACTTTGCGGCCCATTCCCTCGACCCATTATGTACCTCTGTAATCTTTTTGACTGCCGCCCACAGGGTGGGTATGGGGTGTATAACAAAGATGTTAAACTAACTCAGACGAATATCCTAAAATACACTACATATTAGGTATGAAGACGCTAACAATTTGCATTATCAAGTTATCAGAGTTGAAGGTGAAGCAGTTGAATGACGCACTCCGAATATTATTATTTTCTATGAAAAACAGGAAATTTGAGAATTAACTAGGCAAAAATCAATCCAAATTTTTCGCTATGCATTGTTGACCAAAGTTTATATAAGTAATTAAGTACTATTTAAACTATGGATACAGAGAAAATTCTTTTACAAAGGCCTTTAGGACACACGTAATTTAACAATAAAATTACATTATGTAGATCAATCGTAGGTTAACCTATTAAAGTCAAACATTATGACATATTTTGTGATCAGAAGAGAAATTCTCAAGTTATTTCTCTGAAAGCAATTGCGTTTAGCTCTTAGTTATGATTATATTATAATAATATTCTGGAACCAATTTCATCAATGCGAAGCATCGTTTTAGGAAAACACGTCAGCCTTAAAAGTTTAAAGACTACCAACAGCATCATTCTTCAGCATATTGTCATAGTTCCTGTATATAAATCTTGACAATTTGAAACCGACTGGGTAAAGCTTCTCCCGTTATGAGACAAAAACGATAAATGTGAAAAAAATAAATAAGTAACCAATTAATGGTTTCCCTGCGAAGATATCAAATAATACTAATATTTGTATTAACAGTTCAATTTACATTGAGAAGTGAGTCATAAGAAATGCATAGTGTCAAAACATCCAGCCACGTAGCAAGACATGCAAAGAACTAATAAAATAATGAGAAAAACACTTTAATGTTGATAAGATGTATAAAATCTTGTGAGTATATCCACACAAGCTAGATGAATGAACTTATTGTATGAGATTCTAACCTAGTAAATAAAGACTATTTATAGTGGTAATAATATCTGAAAAATGTATGTATAAGTTGTACAGAACACTTTTACACATCTGCATACACTGTTCAATAAACAATGTACGATTACTATGATTATTATTAATGCACAGTAATGTACTTTAAATAGTCTCCTGACTCACATCACTCAGTCACAGATGGCGGGTACCATGATGTCACCCTGTGACATCATGTGATGTCACCTGGAAACACATCATGTGATGTCACCTGGAAACACATCATGTGATGTCATCTGGAAACACATCATGTGATGTCACCTGGAAACATCATGTGATGTCACCTGGAAACACATCATGTGATGTCACCTGGAAACACATCATGTGATGTCACCTGGAAACACATCATGTGATGTCACCTGGAAACACATCATGTGATGTCACCTGGAAACACATGTGATGTCACCTGGAAACACATCATGTGATGTCACCTGGAAACACATCATGTGATGTCACCTGGAAACACATCATGTGATGTCACCTGGAAACACATCATGTGATGTCACCTGGAAACACATCATGTGATGTCACCTGGAAACACATCATGTGATGTCACCTGGAAACACATCATGTGATGTCACCTGGAAACACATCATAGGCTTCGAAGATTCAGGTTGACATTTTTTTTAAATTGGGCGAATTATACCTACCGTTCTGGAGGATTAAGGAATTGATTCATCTATACCAAATTCGGTTCACATATTGGTATATATACACCAAACTCAGTAGTAGTCTCACAAAACTACTCCCAGAGTTAAGGGAAACGTCCTACGAAAAAAGGTTAGCAGAGACATGCCATCGACATACAAAATACTGCGAGGAATTAACAAGGTGGACAGAGACAGGATGTTTCAGGGATGAGACACAGAAACAAGGGGTCACAATTAGAAATTGAAGACTCAGATGAAACAGAGATTTTAGGAAGTAATTTTTTTTAGGAAGTATTTAAGAAGTAGAATAGTCTGGCAAGTGACGAAGTGGAGGCAGGATCAATATATAGCTTTAAGAAGAGGTATGATGAAGCTCACGGAGCAGGGAGTGACCTAGTAGCAACCAGTGAAGAGGCGGGACCAGGAGCTGTGAATCGACCCCTGCAACCACAACTGAGTACACACACATGGCGCAAGGTCACGTGTAACAACCTCAGCAAGGCTCGTGGAATCAGTGTTTTTAGAGTCTACTTAGTTACTAGCAGAGGTCAGTGATTGTGACAGGGTCAGTGAACAACCACACAAGTGAGAAGGAAGACTTTCTAAGCGAGAGAGGGAAAGACCACAATTTCAGAGGAAATTTGAAAGTGCCAACATTTGCTAGAGGGAGCGAGGGGGCAAGGTAGGCCTACCAGAGACACCATTGCTACCATTGGTTTTCATAACTTGCCAAATAACAGAATAATTGATGACCGCAAAGTCAGAGAGACAAGTGTAAAGGCAGATTAGTGAGTGAGCAACTAAGATAACAGAGCGAATGAGATAAGAAAACTAAAGATACAAAAATCAAAATAATGAAAGAATGGCATTTCTCCCAGGCATCTGAGGTGCTGCCTTTAGATAGCCAGGTCGTGTGTAACAAAATAAGGAAAGTGTAAATACCCAGCTGGGAAATTCAAAACACAGAGGGAAGTGTGATGCATATATATACACGAGTGGATTTTACACAGATCAGTGCGGTATGACATCGCCCCACAGAGGAAAAGGAACAGCGTTCAACTTCACTGCCAGACGCACGTAGTAATCACCTATATTGTGGCAGCAATGTCAGGGTAAAATTAGCATGAGGCTTTCTGCAGAGCTGAAAGTAAGGAGGAGGTTTTAGTAATGGCAGTGACAGCTGGCACAGGTATATGCGCGGGAAGTCTGTAGGTATAACGCGCACATACGTTCACGCACATACACGCGTATATGCATACACGTTCACGAACATGCACACAGTGTGCATGTTCGTGGATGTAGTGGAGGCTGGATCCATACATAGCTTTAAGAAGACGTATAATAAAGCTCATGGAGCAGGAAGAGTGACCTAGTAGCGACAAGTGAAGAGGCGGAACCAGGAGCTGTGACTCGACTCTGCAACCACAACTAGGCGAGTACATACGTACACACACGCACTCACGCACGCACACAAGCGCGCGCGCACAAAAAAAAATGCGAGGAATTGACAAGGTGGACAGAGACAAAATGTTCCAGAGATGGGACACAGCAACAAGGGGTCACAGTTGGAAATTGAAGACTCAGATGAGTCACAGGGATGTTAGGAAGTATTTCTTTAATCACAGAGTTGTCAGGAAGTGGAATAGTCTGAAAAGCGACGTAGTGGAGGCAGGAACCATACATAGTTTTATGACGAGGAAGGATAAATCTCATGGAGAAGGGAAAGAGAGGACCTAGTAGACCAGTGAAGAGGCGGGGCCAGGAGCTATGACTCAACCCCTGCAACCACAAATAGGCGAGTACAAATAGGTGAGTACACACACACACTAATACTGCCACAACAGCAGACTACTATAATATCCACACCTGCCTACCACACTCACAGCCAGCACCAACCACTCCTACCCCCAGAATACAGTTCTAAAAAGGAAGCTGAAGGTATGGTATGTCAGCTCAGATAAAGTTACAAGTACGAGTGGCAAGAAACAATCACTGAGGCATCTCCGGACATCATAGCAATCACTGACAAAGCTCAAGGAAATGATAACATATTCAGTCTTCCCATCTGGTTATCAGATCCTGAGGTAAGTAAGGTGGGGCAAATGGGGAGGAGTTGCACTGCTCATCAAAAAACAATGGAGTTTTGAGGAGATGGAAGGACTAGTCAGAGGGGTAGCGGATGAATGCATAGTAGGAACACTTCATACTAGGGGCCCAAAAGTGATGATAGCAGTGATGTACAACCCACCAGCGAACAGCAGGAAGCCAAGACAGGAATATAATGAGAGCAACAGAGTGAATGTGGACACACTAGCTAAGGTTGCCAGAAGGGCCAACACGAGCAGAGCAAAGCTACTCATCATGGGGGACTTCAACCATAAGGAGATTGACTGCGAGAATCTGGAACCAAGTAGGGGACTAGAGACATAGGGAGCCAGTATGCTGGAGGCAGTACTGGAAAACGTCATGTACCAACATGTTAAGGATACAACCAGACAGAGAGGATACGATAAACCAGCAAGCCTAGACTTCATATTCACCTTGAGCAGTTGAGACATAGGGTATATCACAAATGAAAGGCCCCTAGGTACTTGGAATTACAAGGACTAGTCCCAAATTTGCACACAAAAATCACTCCCTACGAAAGCAAAAGACTGGGCAGGACATGCAAGATCCCCAAATGAAAAGTAGGAGCACCACGAGTATGCTAAGAGCAACACAATAATTGTCAGGGGCCCAAGATTGTTCAGCTACTTTCCAGCATACATAAGGGGGATTACCAATAGACCCCTGGCTGTCTTCAAGTAGGCTCTGGACCTGATCAGCCAGGCTGTGGTTCGTACGTCGATTTACGCATGGCCAGCAGTGACTGGTGGATCAGGCCCTGATCCACAGAGAGGCCTGGTCACAGACCGGGCAGCGAAGGCGTTGATGCTGGAAACCCTCTCCAGAGATGAGAGTCCTGACTCCAGAGTCCATAGATAACTGGTCTTGAGTTTCGAATACATAGAGTTAACAATATCAAGTGAAGGAGCATGAGAAGGACGTAAGAAGCCAAACTTCCAAAAGAGGACTACAAAAGTAGGATGCAATTCCTACATGAGGTGCTGTGGGTAAGTGAGCTAGAGGGAAATACAGTAAACTAAATGATGGAACGCATGACAAAAAGTGCAGTGAGGCAGTGAAGAAGTTCATACAAAGAGGCAACAGAAACCATGGGAAGACTAGAGTGAGCCAATGGTTTACCAGGTGTGGAGAGGCCAAAGCCAAGTGTGCTAGAGTATGGAAAAAAGTATAGAAGGCAAAGAACCCAGGGAAAAATGAGTTGAACCGAAGAACCAGAAATGAATACACATGCATAAAGAGAGAAGCCCAGCGAGAACACGAGAATGACATAGCATTAAAAGCCAGATCTGACCCAAAGTTGTTATACACCCACATCTGGAGGAAAACAAGTCAAGACCCAGGTAATCAGGCTGAGGTAGGAGAGAGGGGAACTCACAAGGACCGACCAAGAAGCATGTGAAGAGCTCAGCTCAAGATTCAGCGAGGTATTCACAGTAGAGACAGAGAGGCTTCCACCAAACTAAGGGGTAGGGTGCACCAGCAACTGCTAAACACACTGCATACAACCGAGTAGGAGGTGAAGAAACTGCTAGGGGAACTAGATACCTTGAAGGCGATGGCCCCAGATATCTCTCCTTGGGTCCTGAGAGAGGGAACAGATACACTGTATGTGCCACTAACAACAGTCTCAATAAATCTATCGAAACAGAGCAAATGTCTGAGGTATTGAAGACAGCAAATATAGTCCCGAATGTTAAGAAAGGAGACAGACCGGCTGCACTAAATTACAGACCGGTGTCGTTGACATGTATTGTTCGTAAAATTATCGAGAAGATTATCAGGAAAAGAGTGGTGGAGCACCTAGAAAGGAATGGACTAATACATTACAACCAGCACAGTCTCGGGGAAGGAAAATCCTGCATCACAAACCTATTTAAGTTCTATGACAAATTAACAGAAGACTGGAGAGAGAGAGAGGGATAGGTAGACAGTATCTTCGTGAAATGTATGAAGGCTTTCGACACAGTACAACACAAGAGACTGATATAAAAGCTTGAGGGGCAGGCAAGAATACAAGGGAAAACACTGCAATGGATCAGGGAATACCTGACAGGAAGGAAAAGTGTGTTGTCAACGTGAGGTGTCAGAGTGGGTGTATGTGTTGAGTGGGGTTCCACAAGTGTCAGTACTAGGTCCGGTGTTGTTTCTTGTATATGTGAATGACATGACGGAAGGAATAGATTCAGAGGTGTCAGTGTTTGCAGACGATGTGAAACTAATGAGGAGAATAGTAGCGGAGGAGGATCAGGTAAGCCTACAAGGGGATCTGGACAGGCTGCAAGCATGGTCCGCCAAGTGGCTCCACGAATTTAACCCTAGCAAGTGCAAAGTTTTGAAGCTTGGGCAAGGACAAAGGAGACCACAGACGGAGTACAGCCTAAGAGGTCAGAGACTGCCAAACCCTCTCAATGAAAAGTGTTTTTGGGTGAGCATCATACCGACCGCATCAACTAAATAACTGATGCAGCATACAATCGCCTGGTAAACCTGATAATAGAGCTTCGACATCTAAGTAAGGTGTCATTTACGACACTACATTGTGTACAGTCCGGCCCATATTGGAGTATACAGCAAAAGTATGGAACCCACATCTGGTCAAATAAGTTAAGAAATTAGAGAAAGTGCAGACGATTGCAACAAGGGGTTGTTCCTACTTGGAGAGGATAAGGGAACTCAATTTGACAACACTGGAGGACAGGCGGGATAGGGGGGACATGATAACAACATATAAAATACAGAAAGAAATTGACAAGGTGGATAGGGACAGAATATTTCAGAGATGTGCCACAGCAACAAGGGGTCTCAGGTGGAAGTTGAAAACTTAGATGAGTCAGAGAGATGTTAGGAAGTACTTCTTCATTCATAGAGTTGTCAGGTAGTGGAACAATCTGGAGAGTGCTATAGTTGATCCATACATTGCGTTAAAAAGAGGTATGATAAAACTCATGGAGTAGGGAGAGAGTGGCCCTAATAGCGATCAGTGAAGAGGCGGGGCCAGGAGTTATGAATCGACCCCTGCAACCATAATTAGGTGAAAGTAATTAGGCAAGTTCACACACACAAACACACATGGAGGTAGAGAAGAAGAAATGGGAGTCACAAGCTGAAGCCGCAGAAGCCAGGATACGGGTCCTAGAATATGAGGTAAATAGGCTGAAGCGAGTTACAAGGCTATTGTCCAGAGGAGACATAACATCTGAAGCAGGTACACTCCTACTGAACGAGGAGCCCAACGGAAAGGAAGGAGACATGACTTACGCTAAGGCCCTATCAGTCCACCAAGCAAGGAGTCCAACGGAAAGGAAACAGGGATAGCAGTAAAGGAGGGGGAGAAGGTGGAGAGGGAGATAGGTCCCATGCAGAGGCATAACCATGCCACCAAGAGTTACAGGAAAAAATAAGGGAGACAATGGCCATGTACAAACGGGACCCAGAGAGACAGAGTGAAAGGCAATGGGGAGGAGGAGAGGGAGAAGTCAGTGTTTATTAAAGGGCTTCAGGAGAGCGAGGGGAGGACACAATGAAAGATGGCAGGAAGAAAAACAGGACATTGAAAATATCAAAGAAATAGGCGAGAAGGACATGCCTGATTTTCAGAGAATAGGGAGGAACTAGAAAGCGAAAAATCGGCCGGTCAAACTGATTTTCGAGACAGAAACGGTGCAAAACAGGATTCTGCAAGAGAAACCACAGAATCGTCAACATACTAGAGGGTGTCAATAGACTGAGACAGAACAAGAACAGAACGACAGCAGCTGATGGAAAGAACACAGAAACGAAAGAGGCTAGTAAGAGACACAAGGACAGAGTCAGCAGAGGACAACCAGAGCAGGGAAGAGCAACAAGCGCAAGCACACACAGAACCATCCCCAGAACTCCACAACCAAACATCCTATCCCAACACAAACCACAATCCACACTTACAGTCCCTACCCTACACTACGCTGCAGAATCCCACAGCACACTGCCAGGTCACCCACCCTCACAGACCCCCAGAACACAGTGTTGTAAAGGAAACTAAAGATATGGTACACCAGTGCTGGTGGAATAACTAATAAGTGAGATGAGTGGCATGAAAGAGTCACAGAGGCATCACCGGACATCATAGCTCTCACAAAAACCAACCTCACAAGAATGATAACAGATGCCATCTCTCCAACGGGATATCAGATCCTGAGGAAAGACAGAGGGAACAGAGGGGGTGGAGGAGTGGCACTATTAAAAAAAAACGATGGGATTATGATGAGCTGGAGAGAGGAGACAGAGGAGAAGCACGAGACTACATCATAGGAACACTTCAATCTGGAGGTTCCAAGGTAGTAATTGCAGTGATGTATAAACCACCACAGAACAGCAGGAAGCCAAGGCAAGAATATGATGAGAGTAAAAGAGCGATGGTTGACACACTGGCTGAAGTGACCAGAAGGGCTAATGCGAGCAGGGCAAAGCTGCTGATTATGGGTGACTTAAGTCACAAGGAAATCGACTGTTAGAACCTGGAACCACATGGGGGCCCAGAAACGTGGAGGGCTAAAATGATGGATGTGGTACTGGAAAACCTCATGTACCAAAACGTAAGGGACACTACCAGAGAGAGAGGAGAGGGTGAATCAGCAAGACTGGACCTAGTATTAACCTTGAGTAGTGCAGTTATTGAGGACATCACATATGAAAGACCCCTCGGGGCCAGTGACCACGTGGTTCTGAGCTTCGAATACATAGAGTTACAAGTGGAGAGGGAAGCAGGAAGGGCAAAACGAAAGAAGCCAAACTACAAGAGAGGGGACTACACAGACATGACAAATTTCCTGCACGGGGTTCAGTGGGACAGAGAAGTGGCAGCGAAGTCAGTAAACGAGATGATGGAATATGTGAAAACAATAAGCAAGGAAGCTGGCTTAAGCCGAAACTACTGCATATATTGCACACATGTATAGAAGAATTTTTTTTCATAATATATTTTCCAATTATTCTCTCAATATAAACTTGAATCGTTAGATGTAGCGTTCCTCAAATAACCAAGGAAAGCTAGAAAAAATCCAGAATATCTTGTGGGAGAAAAAAATGGTGTTGCTGCTGCTGTCGGATAAAAGGAACCTCCACTGATATTTATTTTTAGTCGTTACTAGTTTGTGGAAAATTTCATCCTTATTTGACATACATGTATATGTATATTATGTAGACTTAACCTAGGATAACTAGTAATAAAAAACAGATATTTTCCCAGTTCCTTCACAGAAATCAATTTAATTAATAAAATTCACATATTAAATCTTACGAAGCCTAAATTCAAAACGAAGCTTCTCTTGAAGATAACACATAAGCACAAAGTTTAATACCGACCAGAAGAGGCATTCTCCAGTTACCTGACACCATTCAACGAAATGTTCACTATATTGCCTGAAAGTCCAGTCAAATTAGCCTGAAAAACATGAAACAGAACACACAATTTATATAATGAAATTTTTCACAAATAGTAAGTACGAAAAATATAGATCAGTGAAGGTCCCTTCAATTCGACTGCATTATTATTATAATCAAAAGAAGCGCTAAACCACAAGGGTTATAATTAGTGTTGCAACAACAACACTATTTTTTTCTCCCTCACAAGATATTCTGGACTTTTTTCTAGATTTCCTTGGCAATTTGAAGAACGCTACATATAACGATACAAATTTACATTGAGAGAATAACTGGAAAATATATTCTAAACAAAATTGCTTATATGCATGTGTGCAATATATGCTATATTTTTGCGTAAGCCAGAACAGATTATTATTATATTAAAAAAAACTCTAAACCGACAAGGGTCATGCAGCGCTGCGGGGCAGAAAATAGAGCCGGGCATATAAACAGCTAGGTGGAGAGGGGATCAGAGGTGAGGGGAGAAAAGGGCTGGAAGGGACCCTAAGGGTTATGTGTCAAAGTTCGTACAGTAAAGCAGTTGCTGACAAAAAGTCAAGAAGTGATTTTAAGTCAAATAAAGGACCGTCTGCAGGAAGGGAAGATAAGGTAAGAGTGGCAGGGCGGCATCGTTGGAGGTAAATCCTACAAGCTCGCTGGTAAACCGGACAATCTACAAGAAAGTGAAGAGCCGAAATAGGGATCCGACAAACCTCACAGAGAGGAATAGGGTGTCGTTCCATGAAATATCAATGGGTAAGGCGAGTATGGCCGATGCGAGAGAGAGTGCAGTCTCCCGAGTACGGCAATGGTGGTAAGATGGCCACAAACCTAAAAGTGGTTTAATAGAGTGAAATTTGTTATGGTGCATGTCCGACCACCGTTGTTGTCAACGGTCGCAGAGATGACTGTAAAACAATCCCTGAACGGAATGCCTCTATAGGAAACCGGAAGATCATGCACTGTTGACCGCGCAGCAGCATCCGCTTGTTCATTGCCTTGCACATCAACGTGTCCAGGGACCCAACAGAAAATGACGTCTTTGTTTTTGCTAGCCACACGGTGCAACCATAGTTGAATACGAAGGATCAATGGATGATGGGAATCAAATTGTTTAATGGCTTGTAAAGCACTGAGGGAATCTGAAATGATTACAAACGTCGAAGGCGACATACTATATGTAATACGGAGAAGCGCTATGAGGATGGCATACAACTCGGCGCTAAAAATGCTAGCTGAGTCTAACAAATGACCTCGAACAACATCGTCAGGGAACACCGCCTCGAACCCAACACCGTCAGAAGATTTAGAACCATCTGTAAAAACAGCGACAGCATGAGCATGCGACAGTAAGTGATCGAGGAAAAGAGAGCGAGTAGTCGAAGGCAGGAGAGCTTTGGCGCACGGCAGAAGAGAACAGACACTAACCGTCGGAACCTCCCAAGGAAGAAGGAAAGAGGCAGACGCTAAATGAACATACAAGGGAGACAGACAACTGGAGAGAAGACCGGAGTGAAGAGAAAACGGTCGAAGTAGGCAGGGGTGGCGAACAAATAATGGGCTTCTACTAACGTTTAAGACCAACCTATCCATGAGAGTGGACAAAGTAACGAAGGCAATGAGCATCACGACGATCAGCTAAGGAAGGAACATTCGCCTCAGCATAGAGGCTTTCAACAGGGAATGAACGAAAGGCACCAAGGCATAAATGTAGACCATGATGATGAAAGGGATCTAACTTAGAAAGAGTTGTAGGAGAAGCCAGATAATAGACTTGGTCGCCATAATCCAGCTTGGACAAGACTAGGGTGGAAAGCAAATGGAGAAGAGTCCAGCGATCTTCTCCCCATGAACGATGCGTAAGAATTTTAAGGAGATTCAGCCGACCATGACAAATTGCCTTCAAAAATGAAATGTGAGGTTTCCATGTGAACCGTTGATCGAAGAGAAGGCCAAGAAACTTGACCGTATCACATTTTGGCAATACGTAAGCCATGTAAATACAATGGAATATCTGTGACAAGAGGACGTCTAGTGAAAGTAATGAAATCGATTTTCGTACTAGAAAATTTAAATCTATGAGAAGTGGCCCAATGGTAAACTTGGTCAATCGCATCCTGAAGGGAGGCTGCTACCAGGCGACAGTCAGCGCCTGCGTAAGCTACAGCGAAGTCATCCACATAAAGTGATGCCCAAATATGCGATGGAAGAACGGAAAATAGGTCATTTATAGCCAAGAGAAAAAGGGTAGTGCTAAGAACACAACCTTGTGGGACACCCTCGGCCTGAACAAAGTCTGAGGAAAGCGAGGCACCATCACTGACACGAAAATGTCTGTCAGATAAGAAAGCAGCAAGGAAAGTTGGTAGATTACCGCGGAGGCCTAAGGAGTGGGCTTGGGCTAAAATATTATACCTCCAATTGGTGTCACATGCCTTCTCAAGATCAAAAAAAGACTCCTAGGACGGAGTGTTTGTTAGAAAGACATTTCGCACATATGTATCTAAGTGGAGCAAGGGGTCGAAAGTAGAGCAGCTTTTGTGAAAGCCATATTGTCGAGGAGAAAGACTATTGTGAGTCTCCAAATACATACCAGACGTCTATTCATCAATCGTTCCATCACCTTGCAGACTACACTGGTCAGAGCAATGGCACGATAGTGAGGTATCAAGCCCCGAGGTGCCTGGTTTGCGGAATGATAATACAATGACAGATTTCCATTGTTGAGATAGAACCCCTCGCGTTCAAATAAGATTGAAAAGACGCAAAGGGACTGTAAGGGCTGTAGAATGCAGCCCATCAAGCCCAGCTGCCGATGACTGGCAAGCGGAAAGCGTGGATTCTATCTCTAGGAGAGTGAAAGGTACATTATATAGCTCCATTCCATTACAAAAAGAAATCCAAGGGCAATTGCTCCTTGGTAGACTTAGACGCGAGAAATGAGGGACAGAAGTGAAGCCCTTGGGAGACACGGACAAGATAGTTCCCGATTTCCATGACAACTTCAAGAGTTTCCGCAACAGTAACACCAGCAACCCGCAAAACAGGAGCTGGGTCCGGAGCGTACTTGCCACACAACTTCCTCACCTTCTTCCAAACCACACACATAGGGAAAGTCGAGGTAATGGTAGACACGTAGTCTTGCCAACAAGTGCTTTTAGCGTCGCGTATGAAGCGGCGAGTGACTGCCCTTGCCCGCTTAAAATCTAAAAGACGATCTGAGGTCCGATTATATCAATAACGGCCCAACGCAGCACGTTTCAAATGCACTGCACGGGCACACGCAGGAGACCACCAAGGCACGCAAGTCTCGGAATGCCTGCCTGAGGTTTGTGGAATAGAACGTGATGTTTCAGTCAAAACTAAGGTCGAAAACTGGTGCACCAGCTCATCAATAATGAACAAAGAAGGGTCGCCACAAAAGGTGGTAAGATGAGAGTATAAGTCCCAATTCGCTCGTCCAAATTGCTAACGGGGGCTACGAGGCGGTCAGGAATACGAAGTAGAAGTAAGAAGAAGAGGAAAGTGATCACTGTCGTGCAAATCCGGTAGAACAGACCAAGTGTAATTAAGTGCGATTGGCGAGGAGCAGATAGAAAGATCAATGCAAGATAGAGACTGAGTGCGAGAGTCAAAATTGGTGGGAGCACCAGTATTTAAAACATGAAGATGAGAAGTGAGAAGAATCTCCATGAGAGTCACAGTGGGACCCTCCGCAAAGATGATGGTGAGCGTTAAAATCACCTAACAAGATGGGTGGCGGCTGAGAAGAGATCAAGAACGCAATATCCGAGATACAGAATGCACGGGAAGGGGAGAGACAGAGAGAAAACTGTATAACATCTGCGCAAATAAATACGGGCTGCAGTATAATGCAACAGAGAACGAACAAAGACCTGTTGATATAGTATATCAACGCGCACAAGAAGGGCGCTCTCATTAAATGATTCATCAGGAAAGGGATCAGCAGAATGCAACAGCACATAGCCTGAAACGAGAAGAATAACAGCTGAATGAATTTTGGGCTCTTGTAACCCGACACATACTGGGGAAAACTGGGAAAGCATCACCTGGAGCTCTCCCCGATTAACCCTGGGGCCACGAATATTCCATTGTAAATAAGTCATTATTCACAAATACAGGTATGCCAACAATAAGAGGTGATAAAATCTATGTGCTATTAGGATCAGTGAAGTCAATGTATGGAAGGAACGGAAAGCGTGTAAGCAAGGAGGAATCAGAATGCTATGAAGGAAAAGATTGCTGCAAGGTTCAAGGGGTACAAGGATGGGCACCAGTGTCCATCGAGGGTTTCGTCTCCACAGTATAGTAGGAGATAGCGTCAAGTGTCTCAGCGATAACATGACTTCAGAGACAGGTGAGGTAGAGCAAGTAGAGATTGGGGAGACTATGGAGGGAAATAAAGAGGTTTGAGAGGAGAGGGGAGGGGAGCATGAACCTGGAGTTATGTGCTAGTGGGGACAGAAGAGTCCTGCGGTGGAACAGGAGAGGAAGGAGGCTGGAAAGTAACTGGGGAAGAGGTCTGGGGGGGAACAGGAAAAGAGGGGACCACACAAGAAGCAGTGAACCTCTACCTTCGTGTGAGAGAAAGGGGATGAGAACTAGGCACCGAGGCCAAAAAGAAAAACTGTTGGGGAATTGTAAGCACGGGAGGAATGCGAAGAGACTTGAGCTCATGAGACAGGTTCAACTTTGCAGGTGATAGGCGCGAAGATGCAGGCGTGCGAGGCCTTGCAGACTGAGAAACTAGCGAGCGAGAAGTAGAGGCAGGAATAGGTAAGGAAATGGAGGATTCAGAGGGTAAAACCGCAATAGGATTAGAGACAGGGGTGTCCCCAGAAGACATGACACTGGAGGAGCTGGTAGGCGGGGCGACCGCCAAGGTTGGAAGTCTCCTAGCTACTCAAGACTAAGGGACACGAGGAAGATTCCCTTAAAGGCGGAGCCGAGAGACAGCCATAGCATAAGTAAGGGCTTCGCTCTCCTTAAGACAATGGATTTCACATTCATTAAGATAAACCTGACATCGGCGTAGGGAGTAGGGACCACTTTACGGACCTCCAAGCGATGGCCCACGATATACACAGAGGACGGGAGTTCACGGCAGTCAAAGGTTAAGCAGACAATGTTACTGGAAAAGCGCCTCCGCCCGACGAGCAGGCAGGACATATGTATCCACTGAGAATTGGAAGATCCTGAAGGGCTAAATGCTCCAAAATATCATCACCGCAAGACAGAAAATCACTCAGTACAATGGTACGCTGTAAAACCACTGTACCACTGCAAGAATTGAGAGTAGCGTGCTTGGAATGTTATCAATGGAATGTTATCAAATGGAAGTAAGATGCAAAAGATCATGAGCTTGTTCTGCATTCTGAACTGTAACGATACGTGCACTGCTTCGAAGAGCGTGAAAGGATATATTTTGGTCAACGTGTCGTAAAAGAGCTTTACAAATACTATGGTCAGAAAGATAATCAGCTGGAGATGTCGGTTGTAGGGAAAATAATTTAGTCCACTGTGTACTTGTAAACATGGTTCGGCGACCTGAGGTAGGTGGGCAATCCGAAAACTGTCGCACTGAATTTGGGGAAGCCGACGCATAGTTAAAGGCTTGCAAGAGGCAGACACACTAGCAGAAACGGGCGGAGCTTCTGCACCTGGAGCAGGTGACAAAGTCACCAACAGATGGCTGGAGAATGGTCTAATAACGAAGCCAGGTCAGAACAGGATGCGGTAACAGAAAGGGGCCTGGGAGGAGGAGGATTATCAGGGAACAAAGACTCCATGATAGTGGTACTTCTTTCTATTATTGTTTTAAGGAAAAAAAAAGAAAGAAGGAAAGAAATAAAAAAGCTTACGGACAGCTTACAGTCACTAGAAGGCAAGAAAAGGCCGTAAATTCCCCCTCTCATCCAAGAGGACCTCGAAAGAGCAAGTAGTGCAAATGCAGCATGGAACCCGTGCCATACCCTACCCTTCATGCCAGTAAACCAGCGCTCTGGGATAGCAACCTCACAGCTACAGAGCCACCTCGGTGGACAAAAGAGAGGGCGTCGGAAACCCACCACATAGCATACCTCCTTCGGCTGCCACCTCCCATAACCGACAGGCAGCCTCTGGAGATACACCCGTCACCTGCAGGACACCCCGCCCACTTCTCGGAAATCCGGGAAGGAAGCAGGGCGACTCCAGATTCCACGGCAAACTACACTACACCCGAGGAGCCTCATGGAGCGGGATGAACCCTGGCACACTTCCCCCCACCTAGAAACCGTAATGCCAGTGGGGAGGACCCCAGAGGCTAGAAACGGGAGGCGGAAAAGGGAGGTTTGGGTGGGGGAAGGAAAAGGAAAAAAGGGGAGATGGGGAGGATGGGATAGGGAAGGGAGGATTAGGGTGGAATTAGTTTCGGTCTGAGGAAGGAGACCAAAGGGTCCAATTCCTTAAACTAAGAGCCTTTTCACCACGTCAAGGAGCCCCCCTCGAAGAGGCCTGAACAGATAAGAAGGGTGAGATTGAGCAAGCTGCGAAAATCGCCTCAATTTTATCCTAATATCTCAGGAACAATTTTTTTTTTTTTTTTTTTTTTTGCAAAAAATGCGTGGAGATTTCGTTAAGAGATCTGGGTTATTTTAAACAGGTGACATAGAAAATTTTCTGAGATCAACGAAACTAGTTACTGAAGATGTCAAAGAAGTAATCGTTTCCTTAACAATAATATAATTTAACTAAGGGCTGAACCTGAAAGGGTCATAGAACACTACAGGAAAGGAAGTGCTGAAGATGGAATATGCGGAGGTCAGAGACTAGTGTGGGAAAGGAATGTGCAATACGAAGGATAGTAGAGTGCGCTAAAGGTAAAATATAACAAGAGTTGGTGTAATAAGTTAGTTTCTGTTTCAAAGTCAAAGAGAAAGTCTGTTAAATGTGGGACTTTCCCCGAGGAGGTCAGGTTGAGTAAGTGCCTCAAGGTGGTGGAAACTTCATTAGTTAATTAATTCTGTGTGCCTGTTGACAGCCATGCCAATCAATAGTGAACTGAGAATGTAACTTGGCAATCCTCACTGAGCTGTGTGGAGCGCTTTTTCCCATGGGATAACACGAGACGTGTGTTTCTGAAACGTAGGCAGGAGAGTGTACAGGTAATCTCTCAAAACCAACAGCGATAAGAAAATGGCCAGAAACCCAAACATAGTTTGATAAAATGCATTTAACTGTGGACCAACTCAGGCCACCGTAGTTGCCAACATATGCAAACTTGTCTAGTGTTTACTATATAATATTCCAAGAAAGGAATACTCCTGTACTATATCGGAGGCACAATCTTGCTTATTCGTTAATCCGAACATCAACGTGTCCAGAGAATCAATAGCGAACGACGTCTTTGTAATTACTAGACATGTGGCATAACCAAAATTGTATACGTAGGATAATATGATTAAAGGAAGGAAACTTCTGGATAGCCTATACGTACTATGGGAGTCTGCAACTACTGCAAATGATGAGGTAGACAGTGATGCAATGCGCATCATAGCCATGAGAATTGCATATAACTCAGCTGTGAAAATACGGCCTGAGTCTAGAAAATGACCTGATTCTGTTTGAAAAAAATGCTGCACCCGACACCTTCAGAGTACTTAGAACCATCAGTGTAAACTGCATTGGCATCAACATGAGAATGGAAGCGTTTAATTAAAAGTGAGCTTGAAGCTGTAGTTGGTAACTAAGCTTTTGCACATAGAAGGGGAGGAAGTGAGAAAGAACAGACATGAATTGTCAGAACTTCGTAAGGGAAGGAAAGAAAAGTAAGTTGCTGGATTATTATACAAAGTAAGTAAATTCAGAGAAGCCAATAGTGTGATTACCGCGAGTTAAGGGGCAAAGTAAATAATGTTATAATGTAAGTGAATGTTATGAGAGCTAACGAAGTAATGGATCTTGCAAATATGGAACATTCGCCTCTGCACATAGGCATATCATCCTCTCAAGAAAGATGAAAAAGGGGGTTCAGCTGGCTATAGCAAATCCCTTTCTGGAAAGTTATGAGAGGTTTCCAGGCAACCACACAAAAACACCACAAATTTAACCATATCTCCTTCAAGAATGACGGAACCATTACGGTATAACGTGGTATTAGAGACTTAAGGACAAGATGGAGCCATGTAAAAGTAATCTGATGTTTTAATAGAAAATCTAAACTGATGAGAGATATCTCCGTGGAAAACACGGTCGATAGTATTGTGGAGAGAGGCTGCTGGTAGGTGTCAGTCAGCGCCTGCATAACCTATAGACAAATCATCTACTTATAGTGACGACACATATCAGATGGAAGAACATAAGCAAGGTCATTAATACCAAACACAAAAAAGTATTGGTGCTTAAAACAACCCTGAGAGACGCCTTTATCCTGGACAATGTAAGAGAAAAAACGTGTTATTAACTCGGACACAGAAGTGTCTATTAGAAATTCTTAAAGACCAGCTGCAGATTGCGCGAAGGCCCAAGGAATAACCTTGGGTCAAGTTGCTATAAAGCCAGGTAGTGTCATACGCTTTTTTCAAGATAAAAATAGATTGAAACAAGTGTTTACTACCAAGGGCATTTTGAACTTCGGCATCTAAGTGAAGCAAGGGGTCGATCAGCACCTAAGAAAGCCAGATTGACGAGGTGAAACATAATTTTGCGTTTCCAAATGTCACACCAAACATTTGTTTACTAGTCGTTCCAACAACTTACAAGTTGCAGTAGTAAGATAAATGGGACAATGTGAGAAGGCAGAACATTGGCGGTTTTCCATTCAACAAGCAGAATCCCTTAAGACCAAACAAGAGACGTAAAAGGACGACAAGACCCATAGGATGTAAATGTTGAAGCTTACAGATATGGATGCCATCAGGCTGAGATGCAACTTAACGGCAAGTGGACAGTGTTGACGTAAGTTCCAGAAGCGTGAAAGAACACTTTAAAACTCCTATATTCATCATGCAAAATATTAAGGCGTTGATTCTCTTTCAGTTTCAGAGAAAAGAATTGTGGGGGAAAAGATGGGGCTTTTTACATATACAGAACCTCAGCAGGATCGTCAACACGAAGAAGTAACTGTTAGAACAGGAGTTATGTGAGGACACTATTTTTGTCACCCAACTTCAATACTTTTTTACATAACTGCTGTCATAAAAATAGTGGATGTGACAGTGGAAAAAAAACTCTCTAACAAGCTCGTTTTGCTTCTCGAATTACACGACAGGCAACAGCTCTTGATCGTTTAAAACCTAGGAGTTGATCAGTGGATTGCAGTTAAGGCTGCGGTTAAAACAGAGGACGTAAATATTTGAAACATTTCATCTTCTTAAATATATGAAGGAGGAACCTCAAGAAAATAAATAAGGAGCGAGTTAAGTGCCCAGTCTGCCCGCTGTATCTGCCAATGTGTGCACCGATTGGGTCGGGAATGTGAATGGATAAGGTATTATAGACCAAGTAAAGTCAAGCACTATGGATCAAGAACCAATAAAAATATCTACACAAGAAATAGTACGAGTGAGAGTCGATATTTGTAGGGGTACCGGTATTTAAAAGATGAAGAGGAAGAGAACTGAGAAAAGTGACCAGCAGATCGCCACGAGAACCACAGTGAGAACCTTCACACAGGAAATAATAAACTTTAAAAATCGCCTAATAAAAGGGTTCAGTAGCTTGTGAATATTCACTTTAATAATGAAACTATTGGTTCATTTGTCCTATATTTTAATTACTACTTATATCTGGCCTAGAAGGGAAGAAGTGTCTAGACATAAGCTTTATATAGGCATTAGCCAATAGTCTTCAGCGAACACATTGCTGTCTTGAAGGCAGACAGATGTTACGCACACATAAAAGGTATGATACATGGATTTAACTTAGCATAACCAAATAAAGTCAACACTGGAACACATTTCTGATAAGAGACATTTTCTGATTATTTGACAAACAAATTTGTTTAAATAAGTTGGCATATTTAAATTTACAAGACCTAAAACCAAGGCAAATTCAATATTTACGTAAAGCACATCAACACTCAAGGTTTAAAACTAACGAATAGATGCATTCTCTCGTTACTGCACAGAATTAAAAAATAATAATATTCACAGTATAAACCCTCCAACCCCCTAGAAAAGAAAAAAGTTTCATCCAATTCGTAAGATTTGTCAGCAGTTAAAGACTAATACGTTCAGAACTGTTTTGTTGTAATCATAAGGAAGAACTTAAACCACATATGTCATATCTGGGCAATAAGATTATTATTATTATTATTATAATCAAATAGAAGCGCTAAACCTGGGCAATAAGAGACATTCAGATTCGACGCAAGAGTAAAAAGTCAGGTTTCTTGGATCAAAAGCCTTAACCCCTCTCTATGAGGCAAACTTTATTAAATAAATGCAATATACACCATTTCAAGATTGAATGTGGCAAATTGGCCCCGACACACTATTAACAACACCATCTTTCCTCTATGCTGGTTTAGTGAGTATTGAAATTTTGCATTGAAATTTAAGTAAAGGGCACATGCACTTGATAAGTGTTCACTGAACGTTCTGCAAATATAATACATGAAGGGTTGAAAATATAAACCCGATCACGTAAGATGTTATAAAGTTATGAAGGAAATCCTTGGAAGAAATTAGTGTTAGACAAGAATACTGCAGTTAACAAAATGGCCTAAGAAATGATGAAGTGCCGCTGAAGAAAATGTCTTCTCAATAAAACATCATAAACTGGATATTGTGTTTTATTAACTTGACTTTAATTCGTACAAAATTAGATATAATTCGGACACTGCTCAGTACGAGAATAGTATCCTGGTACTGCATAACCTCGCCCTTCTGTACCTAACCAACACGACGGGAATAGTGCAAAGTTTGGCATAAATTTCTAATGAAGTTAAACATATACCTGGAGAGTATACCTAGAGAGTGTTCCAGGGGTCAACGCCCCTGCGGCCTGTGACCAGGCCTCATTAATATTATATGTGTTGGCCCCTCCCCAGTGACCTTGTTGGATGGCAACTTGGTCTCGTCTAACTGGTCTACTGCCGAGACTGTCCAGGTGGGTGGAATTACAGGAGGGGACACACAGAAAACTGCGTCCTGTAATTACACCCACCAAGGCAGCCACGAACAGTAGACCAGCTAGACGAGACCAAGCTGCCACCCAACATGGCCACCAAGCTGCCACCCAACATGGCCACCAAGCTGCCACCCAACATGGCCACCAAGGTGTGAATGTGAGGAAGCATTCACAAGTATGTGCACGGAAACTAATATATATTTTTTTAATTTATAAAAGAAATTAAGACTTACTTAGGCCAAAAACTAATTCGAATGATGTACCAAGAAGTAACAGCTTTCAAAGTTTAAAGCCATTCTGAAAGGAAATTCTTGGTTATCTTACAAATTTCTTCATCCAAAAATAAATCTGAACTTATCATTATTATAATCAAAACTAAGTTCTAAACCACCTGGGTCATACAGCGCTGCAGGGTAGGGTGTTTGAACTGTGTAATGTGCTTGATCTGAGACTAGCGAGGGTACAGAGTATAACGGAAGTCCTAAAGGAAGTATAATCAAAGTTTGTGTAATAAATCTGTTGCTGTTAAAATGTCAAAGAGGGAGTGTGTGTCAAAGGTGGGGCCGTCAGCGAGGAGGGAAGATAAAATAAGGGAGGTAAATTGTGTGTGCTTACAGATAGACAGGACTGTCCAATAGAATATGACAAACTGAAATTGAAACCTGACAATTCACACAGAATTGAACTGGGCGCCTCACCATGAGATACCCATGAGTGAGACGTGTGTGACCAACGCGAAGATGGGAAAGCGTACTCTCCAAACCATGATATCGATGATAAGAAGACCAGGATCCTAAATCAGCTTGATAGAATGTAATTTGTTATGAATCAACTCTGACCACCGTTGTTGCCAACGTTTGCAAAGTTGGCTAGAGATAGTTCGAGAATGGAATACCTCAAACGAAACTGGGAGGTCGAGCGAGAGAGTTATGACCAGAGCTTTGGTAAGATGGGGAAGAAAAAAGGATGGGTAAGGATGGAAATATGTGAAAAAGGGTGAGATGCGGGAGGTGAGGTAATAAAGAGAAGTGGCCTAACCACTTTGGTGCATTTTAATACGTGTGTGTGTGTGTGTGTGGTGTTATTCATGAATTCATGGAATTCATAGGACTGGGTATACCATAATACCCATCAGCAGCACACAGTTATACCACTTGCATACATACATATTGCTGAGTTGGTAGGAGGTATGTTTTTTGCAGTTGTCTTTATTTGTGCAGGAGGTAGACTGCAGGTAGGAATGATGCTTCTACCTGATAAAGTATATATGAGCCTGAGAAAGGTTTAGTTGTGGTCTGGAAGTTTGAATATGAGGCCATCCTGCTATAGACTATCAAACGCTTTGTGTACATCTCGAGTTGCCATTAAAGCTAGATTGACTTGTTTCTGCTAGCTGTCCACCGATCAAAAATGAAATATCATTTTCGATGTTGGGTTCCTCAGTGGGTCCTGAAGCCAACCTGTTTTTCAGTGAAGACGTGATTGTACTCCATGCAGTAGTTCAGTCTATTGGATATGATTTTTTCAAGGACTCTACCAGTGATATCAAGGAGATAGATCTATAGTTCTTCGGTTTATGTTTGTCTTTGTTGGGTTTTGCAATGAATATCATTCTTGCTGTCTTAAGTGTCACAGAAAAGTGTCCAGAGGGCAAGATGGTATTAAAGATATTTACCAGATACATTTTGGCATTTACAGGGTAAGAATTTTGTTTCACTGTTATACTTGAGACACCAGGGGCTTTATTTATCATTCTGCCTATGCCTTGGGTCATCTCTGAGTGTAATTGGTCTTCAAGGGGTAGATGTATCAATTAATAGTATTGGTTGGAAGTCAGCTCGGTTGTAAACTCTCCATTCGTTGACCCACTGGTAATGGCTATTGATAAATCTCCTACTATCATTATGTAAGAGAATTTTCTAACACACTTGGTCTTGTGAGTCATCAAGTTTGATATCCACTTCCTCCTCGTTAACTGTGCAGTTTATTAGGTATTGGGTAGGCATGTGTTTGGCCCCCAGAAGCTGGCGAATCTTACTGTTCAGGTATGTTTGTATTGGTAAGCCTGAAGAACAAGGTTTTTTCCATATTTCACTTTTGTGCTGTATGAATTAAGTGATTAATTCCCTCCTCAACCTCTGCAGTATAGCCTGTGTGGGCTGCTCGTTTGGTGATGCCTCCTACATTCTGCTTGATAATTTATACTGTCCCTAATTTCCCTGGTTGGTTTATACTGCTGATAGATCTTTGATATATTTAATTCACAGCCTGCATGAGTGGCCTCTGAGATTCTTTCATGGAAGGAGCTGATTGCCTCGTCTACTGCAGTTGAGGGCTGGTTCTCAAGCGAAACAGTAAGGTCATTGGCTAGGTAGTCTCTGAAGGGGCCAAAAGCTAGAGCTTTTTGGTTGGGTTTCAGAGAAGTTGGTACTCTAAATGGCGAAGTCTGGAGTTTTGTAACAGAAATGTGGTCTGCTCCGACATTTCTACCAGGGCAAACTCTACAGTGGTATAGGTCAGTCTCTGTTGGTTATTACTACATCAGGTTTCCCTGGGTGAGAGCCTACAAATGACTTGAAGAATGGACGTTGGAACGATAGGTTTCTTGATGTCATTATATTAAATAGCTGTTTTTCCTTTAGGTCACCACCAATGCTGCTGGTGGTGGTGATATTAAGTGATGAATCAGACTCATCTTCTGACAACTGTGGAATGACAAATGCCTCGTTCACTACATGTACTGTCTCTTCATTCACAACCTCAGTCGGCATATTCATACCACTGTCGATAGGGCTCTAAGTGTGAAAATGTACAAGACCGATTTGAATTTTATTTTCATAATCTACTCCACTCTGGGAAGCAGTGGAAACTAATTGGACGCGTGGATCATCCTCTACAGCGGTAGACTGTACATCAGTGTCTGGTGCAAGTTCAGGGGCAGTTACAACCTCACTGGTCTAAGTTGTTTCAACTGGGTCTTCCACCACAGGTGGGCCTTGGTTGTGTGTGCTGACCGCGCACCAGAGTCTGCCTGTTCGTTGCCCTGAACATCAACATAACAGGGAACCAGCAGAAAACAATTTCTTTGTTTTTTTGTAACCAAAATTGTATACATAGAACCATGGGATGAAGCGAATTAATTTTTGTGACAGCTTGCTAAGCACCAAAGTCTAAAATTACCACAAATGTTGAGGAAGGTCTGCACACAATAAGGATAATTGCTATGAGAATTGCACACAGTTCAGCTGTGAAAATGCTAGCCGAGTCTAATAAATGACTTCACACAACGCTGTCCTGGAACACTGATGCAAACCCGAGAGCGTCAGAGGATTTAGAACCATCAGTGTAAACTGCAACGGCATGAGCATGAGACCGGAAGTTGTTAAGAAAAAGGGAGCGAGAAGCCACTATGTATTTGAGCTTTCGTGCACGGCAGTGGGGAAGAACAGACATGAACTCTCCGAACCTTCCAAGGGGAGAGAGAAAAGATAGATGCTAGATGAACATAAAAAGGAGGCAACTGAAGAGAAGACAAGAGCTAGTGAAGAGAAAAGGGATGGAGTAAAGAATTGCGGAGAAGAAATAATGGACCTCGACAAACGTCAGTTACCATCCAGTATGTAGAAGGATCGTGAAGGTCATGAGAGCGGACAAAATAACGGAGGCAATGGGCATCGCGTCGATCGTTCAAGAATGGAATATTCGCATCTGCATATAGGCTGTCCACAAGGGAGGAGCGTAAAGCACCTAGACATAAACGTAATCCCAGTTGATGGATAGGTTCAAGTTTAGAAAGTGTTGCGGGAGAGGCTGCAGAATACATCTGGTCGCCATTGTCTAGATTCGATAAAATTAGGGGTTAATGCAATCGGAGGAGAGACTGACGATCCGCCATCCCCTCCACGAAAGATGAGCGAGGGTTGTAAGAAGGTTCAGCCGGCTATGCCAAGTTGCTTTCAGGGAGGTAATGTGTGGTTATGAAGACAGTCGGCGATCAAATAGAAGCCGAGAAATTTGACTATCACGTTCAGGGATATGGAAACCATACAGGTACAATTGAGTATCAGGGACAATAGAACGTCTGGTGAAAGTAATTTGGTGCGTAATAGTACCAGAAAATTTAAACCCATGAGTACTGGCCCACAGGGAAACACGGTTGACAGCATTCTGGAGTGAGGCTGCTACTAGGCGACAGTAGGCGCCTGCACAAGCTATAGCAAAACCATCAATATAAAGTGATGACCAAATATTAGATTTGAGAACAGAGACCAGATCATTTATAACAAGTAGAAAAAAGTGGTACTAAGCAAACATCAGTGAGGGGCGCCTTTATCTTTCACAAAATTAGAATAAAGCAAATTATTAACCCGAACACAAAAATGTCTCAAAAAAGTTTTTAAGGAAAGGGGCAGATTGCCTCTGAGGCTTAAGGCTTGGGCTTGGGCCAAGATGTTTTATCTCAGTGTCATATGCCTTTTCAAGATTAATAAAAAAAGACTGCCATAACAGTGGTTACTAGCAAAGGCATTACATATATATGTATCTAATAGTAGTAAGGGGTCAACAGTTAATCGGCCCTTACGAAAGCCAAGTTGACTAGTGGAGAGACAATTGCATATCTCTAAATACCACAACAAACATCTATTTACTAGACGTTTCATCAACTTGCAAACTGCAGTGGTAAGAGGAATAGGACGCTAGTGTGAGACATCAGGGCCCGAAGTACATGGTTTACGAAAAGGCAGAACGGCAGTTTTCCACAGCTGGGGAAGAACCCCTTGCGACCAAATAAGATTAAAAAGATGTGAAAGGACTGCAAGGGCTGACGGATGTAAATGCTGAAGCATACGGATATGAATGCCATCAGGCCCAGCTGGCGACGGTCGGCAAGCGGAAAGTGTTGCCTCAATGCGGGAAAATCACATGGTCTCATGGTGTTTCAACGATGATGGCTCTTTGAAACCACCCATCATCCCCAGTATTTTTGGCAGGGAGATGCCAATTCTTCAGTTTTTTTCTCACCGCATGTATAGTAAGGGAGGTGGGTTGTTCCAGAAGCGTAAAATGGACATTATAAGACTCTTCTCTGCTAGAAGAAAAGTATAAATAAAGATAGTATCTCCCTGGCAGACTTGGAGGAAAGAAACGAGGGGCATAGATGGAGCTCCAGAGAGTGGAGATGATGATATGCAATTTCTGTGGCAACTTCAAGAGGGCTTGCAATGTTGACACGAGCAACCCTAAGAAGGGGAGCCGGGTCTGGAAGGTATTTGTCACTCATATCCGTATTTTTTTCTAAATTCCACTCATATAGGAAGCCAAACTGACAGTAGAAATATAATCCCGCCAACAAGTACGTTTAGCCTCACGTATGACAGGTTGGGCAACCGCCCTAGCCCGCTTAAAATCAAGGAGTCGCTCTGTGGTTATATTGCAACGATATCGGCCCTCTTGCAGCACGTTTAAAACGCACTGCACGAGGACAAGGAGATCATCAAGGTACGCATTTCTGTGGGTACGCACCTGAGGTTTGAGGGATTGTATTCGAGGCTGTGGTTAAAACCGATGACAAAAATAGTTGCAACAGTTCAGTTGACGACAGAGATGGTTCTTCACTAAAAACAGTTTGACATGAGTAAATAGCCCAATTCGCCAACGTTGGCTGTGAGGAGGTCGAGAATACATTTGAGAAGTAGTATAGAAAAATGAACGCGGGAATGTAAATCAGGGAGCACAGACCTGATAAAGTCGAGTACAGTTGATGAGCAACTTGAAAAATCTATGCTAGAGTGTTTGAGTGTGAGGGACAAAATGAGTGGGGGTACCTGTATTTAAAACATGGAGGGGAAGAGAAATGAGAAGAGCCTCTAACTCATCACTACGAGAGTCACAGTGAGGCCCTCCCCAGGGGAAATGATGAGCATTAAAATCTCCTAATAAGAGGAGGAGGAAGAGGTAGGGAAGAAATCAGAAATGCCACATCCGGATTAGATAAAGAGCAAACTGTCTAACTAGATGCCGGCTAGTGTAATGCAGTGAAGTATGGACAAGCACCCGAGAATGTGATATACAGTGGTGCACGAGAAATACTCTTTCACTAAAAGTCCCATGAATGAAATGAGATATATCCCGAGATGGGACGGAAAACACCGGAACTCAATTTTGGTTCTTTCAAACAGACAAACGGTAAAACTGAAAGAACAACACCCGAAGCTCTCCCCAATTACCCCTGAGGCTTCGAATATTCCACTTTAAATAATCCATGATCGGCTAAGAGAGCGTAACAGTAACACTTTGCAGGTGTCTACGGAGCAGGTGGGTCAGTCAACATGCGGAGGCATTGGGAAACTAGTAAGGAGTGAAGTATTGGGATGACGTTAAGAAAGGTGGTGTGAACAAGGCGGTGAGGGTGAGAAGGTGAAGTGTCGGGGGAAGGACCGGTGTCCATCATAGGTGTTGTCTCCGTGATAAACGTGGTGGCGTCTTCACTAGTCTCAGATGATAGACAAGGCGGAGCTTGGCGGCGGAGGGAGATGTAGTTTAGGTAAAAAGTGAAGAGACAACTTAGAGAGACAGACTGGGGGAGCGTGTAGACGTTGGAACATGTGAATGGGAAGGTGAAGTAGTAGAGACAGTAAGAGATGATGAGGATGGAACCTCAGAGCCCAGAACTGTAAAAGGGTTGGACACTGAGTTGACTGCGGAAGTAAAGGGGCACAGAGGCAATTGTGGAAGCAGGCACCACCGATGTCTCTGGCCGTGTAGCAACCCTGGAATAAGAGATCCGTGGGAGTCTACCATGGAGGCGGAGATGGGAAACTGCCATGACGTAAGAAAAACCCTTTTTTTTTTTTAAGACAATGGATCTCCATTTCTCTTAACAAAATCGGGAAACGGCGAGAATAGGCAGGATGATCCTCATTGCAGTTAAGGCAAGAGAGAGGGAGGGAGCCTGCAGGATGGACTGCTATTGTCAGCAGCACCACAGACAGGGCATTCTGCCTCAGACCTGCAATATTTTGCTGGGTGGCCGATGCACCAGCACTAGTAGGCGTTGTCCCGCTACGTAAACAGATGGTGGCAGTTCACGGCTGTCAAAAGTTATCTTTGCTATATTGCAAGGATAGCGCCTCCACCCACGGGAAGGGAGTATGTAAGTGGCAACTTTAATGATCCATAATGTCTTCATTACACTCGAGAGAAGGTTTCGTTGTACGATATATATGTGGAAGGACAGTAGATCCTCAGTAAGAATTAAGGAAGATCTGCTTGAGATTCATAACTGGTGATTTGTCAACAACATCAAGAAGTGAAGGATTATGTACTTGCTCTGCATTTTGTACTATGATAACTAGTGTTCTACTCTTAAGAACATGAAAGGAAATGTTCTGCCCAACGTGGCGAAGGAGTGCCTTGCTGATGCTGTGGTCGAACAAAATAGTCAGTAGCAGAAGTTGATTGAAACGTAAAGAATTTTGTCAAAGAAGTACTTTGAAACATAGATCGTAAGGGTAGGAACTGGTTAGGTGGACATTTCTTAGAAGAATGAGATGAACTAAGTTAAGGTCATCAGTGACAGGTCGAGATCGTTTGTAAGGAAGGTTAGAGGCGGGCCATCCAGAGCCATATGTACGATCCGAAAATGGCCGGGTTCGTAGTCAAAGCCGCGCAGGGGTGAAAAGTCTACAGGGTCTGTCGGAACCGCAGAACCATAGGAGGGTAACTGAACGCTACCCGGAGAAGGTAATGGGTTGGAAGAGTGGTCCAAAGAATGGTCCGAAGGTATGCCAGGGTCTTTAGGGTGTGCTGCGGGAAAGGGTCCAGGAGAAGGTAGGTCATGGGTATGGGTCTCTACGTTGTCTTCTTTTTTTTTTATTTAAAAAAATGGAAAAAGGAGCAATAAAAGGGGCCTGAGTGCAACCAGTAGTGCAGATGCAGCATGGAACCCGTGCCATACCCTACCATTCATGTCAGTATACCAGCAATCTAGGAGAGCAACCTCACATCCACTGAGCCACCTTGGTGGACAAAAGAAATGGAGGCCGGAAACCCGGAACAAGGCATACCTCTCTCGGCCATCACCACCCGGAACCGACAGGCAGCCTCCAGAGATACACCCGTCACCCCGGAACTCCAGAAGGGGGATCGGGACATCTCCAGATTATCCATATCCCAAGGCAAAAAAAACACCTCCACCGAGGACCTCAAGGGAATGGAATGGATAGCAACACCCCTTCCCCAACCTTGGAACTAGAATTCCTGAGGGGATGGGCAAAGGAGGAGAGATGGAGCAGGGAAGGGAGGAATGGGGCAGGGAAGGGAGGAATGGGGCAGGGAAGGGAGGAATGGGGCAGGGAATGGAGTGGGGGATTATCAGGGCCGGTAGGAGAAAGACCGAAAGGTCCAATTCCTCAGACCAAAGGATTTTTTCTACATCAAGGAGCCCCCTTAAGAGGTACACTGTATAATGTTTGTTCACTGACCAAAACTCTGTCTTAAAAATGTGTCTATTCCGCCTTTGTGTCTTTGTTTTAGAGCTTGACGGTATTTTATACATTTTATCCCCATAAAACAGCTCATTAATCTAGCGTGCGCAAAGTGTGTATACAAGGCAGTTTTTATAAAAGGAACAGCGAGAGAGGGGTAGAGAGAGGGGTAAAGAGAGGTAGAGAGAGAAGGAGAGGGTGAGAGAGGGATTGGAGGGGATGGAGAAGAGAGAGTTGCATCAAAATTACCAGTGGTGATAGTGAGGCAGGATGAAGTGAATCATCTTATATCACTATCTCCAGTAAAGGCTGTTGGCCCAGATAAGGTGAGCGTATGATTGCCTAGATGTGTGAACCAGCTAGCAGCACCTCTAACTCGCATCTGTCAGCACTGCCTAACACAGTGAAATGCCCTTGTCTGTGGAAATAGGCAAATGTTGTCCCTAATCACAAAAAAAAAAAAAAAAACTGAGCGGAATTCAGTAACTAGAGACCAGTGTCACTCCTGTCAATCACTGGCAAGATTCTTGAGTGTGATAACTGGTTTGAAAACCGGCAAATTGAAGATTGAGACACTGTGGCGAAAAGTTTCCTTAGTAAAGATACCCATATGTTTCATAAGTGTCTCAATCTTCAGCTTGTCCGTTTTCAAACCATTTATCACATCTGTCAGACACTAACATCATGGGATCTTCATACAAGGAATTCTTCAATATTTGTCCAACCTTTGGACGAAGACCTACTTACACTAGTGGAAGGTTCCACTGTGATCCCGCCTCCTGCTTCCACTCACCTGTCTACAGTATATAAACCACTTCCCCGGCCATATAACAACATAAGGAAGAAGGAACACTGCAGCAGGCCTACTGGCCCATGCGAGGCAAGTCCAATTATCCCACCGACTTAAGCCAATGCCTTGACCTAGTCAGGTCAGTCACATTCACTTTAGGGAGGAGCACGGCATCTGACCTAGTAGCACAAGCTAGTCAGGTCCAACTCACACCCACCCACACCCACTCGTGTATTTATCCAACCTATTTTTAAAGCTTCACAACGTCTTAGCTTCTATGACGGAACTCGGGAGTTTGTTCCACTCATCCACAACTCTATTGCCAAACCAGTGCTTTCCTATATCCTTCCTGAATCTGAATTTTTCCAATTTAAAACCATTGCTGCGAGTCCTGTCAATACTAGATATTTTTAGCACGCTATTTACATCCCCTTTATTAATTCCTGTTTTCCATTTATACACCTCAATCATATCCCCCCTAATTCTACGCCTTTCTAGAGAGTGCAGATTCAGGGCCCTCAGTCTATCCTCATAGAGAAGATTTCTGATACATGGGATAAACTTTGTCATCCTCCTCTGTACGTTTTCCAATTTATTTATATACATTCTATAATACGGTGACCAGAACTGTGCAGCATAATCTAAATGAGGCCTAACCAAAGATATATAGAGTTGAAGAATAACCTGGGGGACTTCTGTTATTTATACTTCTTGATATGAAGCCAAGGATTCTGTTAGCTCTATTGCGAACACTTATGTCTTGGTTTCAGATTACTGCTAACCAGAACTCCTAAATCCTTTTCGCAATCCGTAATATTAAGATCTACATTATTTAGTTTATATGTGGCATGGTTATTGTCCTGCTAAGCATTTAGAACTTTACATTTGTCTATATTAAACTGCATCTGCCACTTCTCCGACAACTGCAACAGTCTATTCAAATCATCCTGGAGTGCTCTAATGTCCTCATTTGAATGAATTGGACGGCCTATTTTGGTGTCATCAGCAAATTTCCCTATGTCGCTATTTATTCCCTCATCTATGTCGTTTATCTAAATTGTGAACAACAAGGGGCCCAACACTGACCCCTGTGGAACACCGCATGTGACGTGCCCCCACTCCGACTTCTTCCCATTTATGCAAACTCTCTGCTGCCTATTTGTCAACCATGCCTCTACCCAGGAAAAAATTTCTCCTATTCCGTGCGTCTTAAGTTTTCTCAACAGCCTCTGATGTGGAACTCTATCGAAAGCCTTACTGAAGTCCATATACACAGTATCATATTCAATACCATGATCTACCTCCTCAAATACCTTAGTGAAGAAAGTTAGTAAATTCCTAAGACAGGAACGCCCCTTTGTAAAACAGTGCTGAGATTCATTAATCAATTTATGCCTTTCAAGTTGACTACGAATTGCTTCGGCAATTGATTCCATGAATTTCCCACTATGGAGGTAAGGCTTATTGGTCTAAAGTTCGAAGCTAAGGACCTGTCACCTGCCTTGTAAATAGGTAAAACATTTGCCATTTTCCACTTGTCTGGCACTATGCCAGTTTGTAGTGATATATTGAAAATATTAGCCATAGGTATGCTAAGTTCCTCTTTACATTCCTTTAAAACCCTTGCATACAGTTCATCAGGGCCTGGGGATGTTAGGCTTTAATTTCTCTATTTATCTGAGGACCATGTCACTAGTTACCCCAATAGTGCATAGTTTATTATCGTCCTGTCCTGTTCAACATAATTTATTATTTCTGGAATTTCGCTAGTAGTGTTTTGCTGTACTTTCTACAAGAGTGATGGACTGACCATATCGATTCCAGGCTGAGGGACTGATTACCTCAAACTCCTCCTCTCCTTACCTCTCTCTGCTTTGTATTGGATTGAAGAAGCCACTGTGTGGCGAAACGTTTCCTTAATAAAGATTTCCATATGTTGCATAAGTGGCTCAATCTTCAAGATTCTAGAGACAGTAAACTCACGGCAGATGACATCATTTTTCCACTACCACTCTTTTTTTATGACAGCCAATATGGCTTCAGAAAAGGTCACTTTGCCCCTGATCTGCTGTTGAACCTGTCCACTATGGGTACCAAGGTCAGTTTTGTAGTAGCACTTAATATTGCCGGCGCTTTCAACCAAGTATGGCACGAGTTACTTTTGGCAAAACCGTAAACATTAGAAGCAGCACTCTGCACTATGAATTCTCAGTGATTACCTTCAAGGTAGATGCAAGTGTTAAACAGCGAAGTCTGCTTGGACTAATACGGAAAGTCTGCTGTAATAACCTCCATCTCATCGCAGAATTCAAACATATGCAGACGACTGTACTCTGACATTTACTTATCCAAGAGAGGAAATACCAGCAGGTTTATGACATCAATTACCAGCTTACAGCTATGTCAGCCTGGGAAAAACGATGGCAGGTCACATTTGCTCCAGAGAAAACACAAATGATAAAAGTCTCTAGGTATCATGATGGTAATGCTTGAGCAGTGGTAAGAATCAATGAGTATGTTAGCACCTGGGAACGAACTTGACATCCTTGGGGTGTAATCTGAGTCTAAACTGACCAGGAATCTTACAGCACTTAGCCGTGTTTCACATCTGCTCAACAGTAGAATCTGCAAGACTCTGCACGAGGCACAAGTGCGTTAAAATCTTGAGTATTGTTTGACCTGGTGTCACCTACTACTTAACAAAACAGAGAAAAACGACTCATCTGTCGTCTGGTCCCGGCTTGGATAGATTTGTCATTTCGGGAGAGCTTACAACACCGGAGGGATGTGGGTCGCCTTACTGTTATATATATAAGACCAATGTTGTCAATGTCATATATTTGGCTCTACTTCGTGGTCAATGAGAGGAGAGATTTTACACAGCAAGACGGGCAGCGAACAGCAACTACACTTTGGATGAACTTTCCTAAAGATCATTTCATCTGAGATCATTTATCCTAGAATGACTCGAGTCTGAACATGTTCCTACAGCATGACATTGATGAAATAAAGTCAGCTGACCAAATTTAATCGCTGGTAGCAAATAGCTCCAACTTCACCCTATTGTCTACTTGCATGTGTTTCAACAATAGAAAGGTTTTCACAAGAGCTGAGGTAGGGAAGAACTCTTATCTTGAAAAAATAAAGGCAGGAAATCTTAGCCAAACCCCATAAGACCTTTGTGTAAAAAATGAGGGAGGAAGAAAGAGAATTAGAGAGAGAGAGAGAGAGAGAGAGAGAGAGAGAGAGAGAGAGAGAGAGAGAGAGAAAGAGAGAGAGAGAGAGAGAGAGAGAGAGAAAGCAGATGTGGGAGATATGGAAACGGAGAGTCAATCAGGAAGAAATGGGGAATTAATTCAGGAAGTGAGGAAGAAAAAAATCTAATAATAAACGAATGAAATAGAAAATAAAGTCTACCAGAAAAAGAAAATGCACAAGATTTATATGTAAAAGAGAGTAAACGAAGAAAGAAAAGTAGAGGTGAAAGAGGAGAACAAGAAGGAAGTGGAGAAGAACGAGTTGGAGGAAGAGAAAAGTGGAGGATGTCGAAAGAGAAGGACGAGGAGAAAGAGGAAAGGATGAGGTGAAGGAAATTAAAAACAATGAGGGAAAAAAGAAGTTAAAGAAGTGTAATAACCTAACAAGGAATAAAAGAAAACAGTGAGCCACGACGGAGCTGCAAAGATTCTCAAACTGCTGAGAAGGACAGTGTAGATGAAGGAACTACCAGGAGAGTACCAGAGAAGGACAGTGTAGATGAAGGAACTACCAGGAGAGTACCAGAGAAGGACAGTGTAGATGAAGGAACTACCAGGAGAGTACCAGAGAAGGACAGTGTAGATGAAGAAACTACCAGGAGAGTACCAGAGAAGGACAGTGTAGATGAAGGAACTACCAGGAGAGTACCAGAGAAGGACAGTGTAGATGAAGGAACTACCAGGTGAGAACCAGAGAAGGACAGTGTAGATGAAGGAACTACCAGGTGAGAACCAGAGAAGGACAGTGTAGATGAAGGAACTACCAGGTGAGAACCAGAGAAGGACAGTGTAGATGAAAGAACTACCAGGTGAGTACCAGAGAAGGACAGTGTAGATGAAGGAACTACCAGGTGAGAACCAGAGAAGGACAGTGTAGATGAAGGAACTACCAGGTGAGTACCAGAGAAGGACAGTGTAGATGAAGGAACTACCAGGAGAGTACCAGAGAAGGACAGTGTAGATGAAGGAACTACCAGGAGAGTACCAGAAAAGGACAGTGTAGATGAAGGAACTACCAGGTGAGAACCAGAGAAGGACAGTGTAGATGAAGGAACTACCAGGAGAGTACCAGAGGACAGTGTAGATGAAAGAACTACCAGGTGAGAACCAGAGAAGGACAGTGTAGATGAAAGAACTACCAGGTGAGAACCAGAGAAGGACAGTGTAGATGAAGGAACTACCAGGAGAGTACCAGAGAAGGACAGTGTAGATGAAGGAACTACCAGGAGAGTACCAGAGAAGGACAGTTTAGATGAAGGAATACCAGAGGAGAATACCAGAGAAGGACAGTGTAGATGAAAGAACTACCAGGAGAGTACCAGAGAAGGACGAGTGTAGATGAAGGAACTACCAGGAGACCAGAGAAGGACAGTGTAGATGAAGGAACTACCAGGTGAGACCAGAGAAGGACAGTGTAGATGAAGAACTACCAGGGAGAACCAGAGAAGGACAGTGTAGATGAAGAACTACCAGGAGAGTACCAGAGAAGGACAGTGTAGATGAAGGAACTACCAGGAGAGTACCAGAGAAGGACAGTGAGATGAAGGAACACCAGAGAGTACCAGAGAAGGACAGTGTAGATGAAGGAACTACCAGGAGAGTACCAGAGAAGGACAGTGTAGATGAAGGAACTACCAGGAGAGTACCAGAGAAGGACAGTGTAGATGAAGGAACTACCAGGAGAGACCAGAGAAGGACAGTGTAGATGAAGGAACTACCAGGGAGACCAGAGAAGGACAGTGTAGATGAAGGAACTACCAGGTGAGAACCAGAGAAGGACAGTGAGATGAAAGAACTACCAGGAGTACGAGAAGGAATCAGTGAAACGAAGACCAGGTGAGAAAGGAAACAGGTAGATAAGGAAACAGTGAGAGAGAAGGACAGGTAGATGAAGGAAACCAGGAGAAGGATACCAAGGAAGTCAGAGAAGGACACGTGAGAAGAAGACAGGAAGTGAGAGAAGGAACTACAGATGAGACTAGAGGAAGTAATGAGAAGGACAGGAGTGAGAAAAGGACAGGTAGATGAAGGAATAAGGAATACCAGAAGACAGAGAAGGACATGGAGAGAACAAGAAGGACAGAGAAGGACCAGGGAGAAGAAAAGGAAGTAGAGAAGGAATACAGGAACAGAGAAGGACAGTGAGAAGGAAACAGTGAAAGGAAAGACAGTGAGAGAAGGAATAAGAGGAAACCAAAAGGGGGTAAGAGAAACAGGAAGAAGAGAAGACAGGTGAGAACCAGAGAAGGACAGTGTAGATGAAGGAACTACCAGGAGAGTACCAGAGAAGGACAGTGTAGATGAAGGAACTACCAGGAGAACCAGAGAAGGACAGTGTAGATGAAGGAACTACCAGGTGAGAACCAGAGAAGGACAGTGTAGATGAAGGAACTACCAGGTGAGAACCAGAGAAGGACAGTGTAGATGAAGGAACTACCAGGTGAGAACCAGAGAAGGACAGTGTAGATGAAAGAACTACCAGGTGAGAACCAGAGAAGGACAGTGTAGATGAAGGAACTACCAGGTGAGAACCAGAGAAGGACAGTGTAGATGAAGGAACTACCAGGTGAGTACCAGAGAAGGACAGTGTAGATGAAGGAACTACCAGGAGAGTACCAGAGAAGGACAGTGTAGATGAAGGAACTACCAGGTGAGTACCAGAAAGGACAGTGTAGATGAAGGAACTACCAGAGAGACCAGAGAAGGACAGTGTAGATGAAGGAACTACCAGTGAGTACCAGAGGACAGTGTAGATGAAGGAACTACCAGGTGAGAACCAGAGAAGGACAGTGTAGATGAAGGAACTACCAGGAGAACCAGAGAAGGACAGTGTAGATGAAGGAACTACCAGGGAGACCAGAGAAGGACAGTGTAGATGAAGGAACTACCAGGGAGAACCAGAGAAGGACAGTGTAGATGAAGGAACTACCAGGTGAGAACCAGAGAAGGACAGTGTAGATGAAGGAACTACCAGGGAGAACCAGAGAAGGACAGTGTAGATGAAGGAACTACCAGGTGAGAACCAGAGAAGGACAGTGTAGATGAAGAACTACCAGGAGAACAGAGAAGGACAGTGTAGATGAAGAACTACCAGTGAGAACCAGAGAAGGACAGTGTAGATGAAAGAACTACCAGGTGAGAACCAGAGAAGGACAGTGTAGATGAAGGAACTACCAGGGAGAACCAGAGAAGGACAGTGTAGATGAAGGAACTACCAGGAGAACCAGAGAAGGACAGTGTAGATGAAGGAACTACCAGGTAGAACCAGAGAAGGACAGTGTAGATGAAGAACTACCAGGTGAGAACCAGAGAAGGACAGTGTAGATGAAGGAACTACCAGGAGAGTACCAGAAAGGACAGTGTAGATGAAGGAACTACCAGGTGAGAACCAGAGAAGGACAGTGTAGATGAAGGAACTACCAGGAGAGACCAGAAGGACAGTGTAGATGAAGAACTACCAGGTGAGAACCAGAAGGACAGTGTAGATGAAAGAACTACCAGGTGAGACAGAGAAGGACAGTGTAGATGAAGGAACTACCAGGTGAGAACCAGAGAAGGACAGTGTAGATGAAGGAACTACCAGGGAGAACCAGAGAAGGACAGTTTAGATGAAGGAACTACCAGGGATACCAGAGAAGGACAGTGTAGATGAAGAACTACCAGGAGAGAACCAGAGAAGGACAGTGTAGATGAAGGAACTACCAGGTGAGAACCAGAGAAGGACAGTGTAGATGAAGGAACTACCAGGTGAGAACCAGAGAAGGACAGTGTAGATGAAGGAACTACCAGGTGAGAACCAGAGAAGGACAGTGTAGATGAAGGAACTACCAGGTGAGAGATGGAACCAGAGAAGGACAGTGTAGATGAAGGAACTACCAGGTGAGAGATGGAACCAGAGAAGGACAGTGTAGATGAAGGAACTACCAGGTGAGAGATGGAACCAGAGAAGGACAGTATAGATGAAAGAACTACCAGGTGAGAGATGGAACCAGAGAAGAACAGTATAGATGAAAGAACTACCAGGTGAGAGATGGAACCAGAAAAGGACAGTGTAGATGAAAGAACTACCAGGTGAGAGATGGAACCAGAGAAGAATAGTGTAGATGAAGGAACTACCAGGTGGGAACCTGAGAAGAACAGTATAGATGAAAGAACTACCAGGTGGGAACCTGAGAAGAACAGTGTAGATGAAAGAAGTACGAGATGGGAGACGGAAAGAAGCACTGGATGATCACTATAAACCAGGGAACTACCAGGTAAGATGGAAGGAGCAGGGATGAAGAGTATAAAAGAGGGAACCACCAGGGTGAGATGGAAGCTGGATGATTAGATGACACAACTACCTGGTGTTGGATTGAAGGAAAGTGGAACGAGGGAAGAAGTACCTAACAGATGGCAGCATAGATGGTCACTACAGATGAAAGAACTCTGGACGGAGGAAGAATCTGGGATAATAAGTATAGATGAAAGAACTACCAGGTGGAAGATGGAAAGAAGCTGCGATGAATAGTATAACGGGGAGAAATACAGGCAGGAGATGAAGCTGGAATTGAACTACGAGGTGGGAGATGGAAAGAAGCGAGAAAGAGCTTGAGGAGTGAGGTGGTGGTGAGTGTGTGTGTGTGTGTGTGTGTGTGTGTGTGTGTGTGTGTGTGTGTGTGTGTGTGTGTAAAATAACCAATGTGTATTCAGAAGCAGAGTTACCCTTGTGGTGCTCTAGCATCCATATTCATCTCATATATTTTAAGGTTTTATCAATTATAACCTCTTATTTAATTATTCTGTAGGTCAACCATTCTGTTTCCAAAGGCAAATAGATATATTTACGTTTCCACAACATTTAATTGTGTCCTCTTGTTCTCCCTGTTGCAGGCACTAAAAACCCTCTTTATATTCTAGATCAAGTCTTTTATTACCTTGTATGGTGTTTACCATGTTCTTTCTTCAGCGATCGTGGGCACCTCCAGTGTTTTCAGATTTTCTTCTCTCTTTTCATCACTGCTAGTCATTTTGCAGCACATTTTTTGACGGTTTCCAAGAAATCTGTGTTTTATAGATGTGGGCACCACTCAACCTCTGCATATTTTAAATAAAAATAGGAATATTTTAAGTAGGGTAGAAATGTTGCTAAAAATGTCTTTAGCAATATGTACAGTTCACCAATACTTTCTTGATGAATTTTTGAGACAGTCACAACAGTATAATAGATTCCATACATGCGTCTGCACACTGAAAACATTTTTTTTTTTTAATTTATAGGCTTTTCGCGAATTTAATAAATTTTTATCTAATAACATTCAAAAGTATTATTTTACAACACTTCCAAATGAAATAGATTTATTATGTAAAGGTCTTACCTTTTTTGTGATTAAATATTGTTACAGTTTATGTATCTTCCATTCGTATAATTAATTACCTTATTCTAGTCATGTCTAAAATCCTATGTCAGTAGCACAATTTTCTGTATATTTCTTTGAAAACCATCTATACGTATTATATTATTTCATGTTAGCACCAGTATTAATTCTTTAGGTCCTCATCAGTTGCTACAATATCCTTCATTTCACCTATGTGTTGTGACTAAATATCAATACATTTATCTTCTATGTAAAACAATTTAAAACTTTCTATTTAATATCTCACACATTGCCTGGTATACTTTTGTGACTTTGTCCATCCTTTATTCTTTGAATGTCGTCAAACATTTTCTTTACTTTCTAGATTCTAATTTAATAAAAATGTTAAACTCTAGGGGGGTCATCCAGCACTTACGATGCGAGGTAATCAGCTTCTACACAAGGATGGAAACACGAGTTCAATTCCTTTGATCAAGAGAGCCTGGCCAGCATTAAAGTACCTGCCTCGTCGTCTACCGTGTCCTCATACCATGTTTCATTCTCCCTGCATTGATACGTTCTTCTCATATGTTTCAGTCACTCTCCCTGCATTGCTACGTTCTTCTCATACCATGTTTCAGTCATTCTCCCTGCATTGATACGTTCTCCTCATACCATGTTCCAGTCACTCTCCCTGCATTGCTACGTTCTCCTCATACCATGTTTCAGTCATTCTCCCTGCATTGCTACGTTCTCCTCATACCATGTTTCAGTCATTCTCCCTGCATTGATACGTTCTTCTCATATGTTTCAGTCACTCTCCCTGCATTGCTACGTTCTCATCATACCATGTTTCAGTCATTCTCCCTGCATTGATACTTTCTTCTCATACCATGTTTCAGTCATTCTCCCTGCATTGATACGTTCTTCTCATACAATGTTTCAGTCACTCTCCCTGCATTGCTACGTTCTTCTCATACCATGTTTCAGTCACTCTCCCTGCATTGCTACGTTCTTCTCATACCATGTTTCAGTCACTCTCCCTGCATTGATACGTTCTCCTCATACCATGTTTCAGTCATTCTCCCTGCATTGCTATGTTCACTACTGGGCTGCATGACTCTCTAACAAGCTTCTTGCGTTGGTTTCCGGTTTTGTTTCTGGTTCACAACAACAAAGAATCTTCGATTAAAACAATTATTTATTATTTCGTCTTATATTCCTCTTTGGAATAAGGAATTTTATTTTCATGAATGTTACATAACTATGAAATTATTCATGTCTATCATTGCAATAAATTAGTCGATTCTAGTTTCACAGTATTATAATTTTAAATATATTTTTTTACATTCTTATCGTTCATGATTTAACATATCGATGACTTCTCTTATTTCTAATATAAAAGAGCAAATTTTGTTTCCAATTGAAAATCAACACTGATTGAATCTAGACAGATATTGAAAATTTAAGTTTTAGCAAATATTGGGTCTGATATTGACTGTGCTATTATGATTACATTATTATTATCATTATTATTACATTGAGAGAGATGAGCAAGAATCATCTAGTACAGCGCTTGTAAAAAAAAGGGAGACAATCAGGTTCGAAATAAGGAAGAGGAGGATAATTAGAATTACTTCGATCAATAGCCACTCACTAGCACCAAGACGGTGTGCTGTTATTGCTCACTCCACTATCAATATTTATACACTAATGCTTCAAAAAGCAATTTATTTCTATGCTAATAATATCACAATTTAAAAAAAAAAATCCTTTTGAATATTATAAAACTCTTTATATACTTTGTTAAAGAAAAAGTTGTAATCATTGACTAAGAACTACTGAGAGATTTTCATCATTATTTTGCATTATTTTTTTTTTTTTTTTTTTTTGGTGTTTCATTTCCGTAATTTGTATTGTTTCTAGCAATGTTGTCAATCCTCATCTCGCTGAGGTCAGTGGTCACGTGAGGTCAGTGGTCAAGTGTGGTCATCTTGTCCTAAGCCGTCTGGGAATTAGCGTGGGGTGATACCGAGCACCATGGCTTGTTGTGGTGTTCTAGAATCTCAGGTGAAAGTGTTGAAGAAGGAAGTTCTACTTCTTCAGGAGGAAAATGGGAGGCTGAAGCTTCGCCTAGGAGGGTTTGGTAGTGAGTGTGAGATGGTTGGTGCTGGTAAGGAGGAAATGGTTACCAACAGTGAGAGTGGCAGCCGCTTTAAGTGGCAAGTGGTTCACAATTCAGGAAGAAGGAAGATAAAGAAGGTTAATAGAGAAGATGTGAAGATAGGAAATCGATTCTCTGTTCTCCAGGACGAGTGTACTTCAGTGGTCAGTGAGGTTAAAGGTACCACTGACTTCCCTGCTAATCAAGGTAAGAATATTCTGATTGTGGGAGACTCTCAGGTAAGATATATGGACCGCGCATTTTGTAACAGAGATAGGAAGGTCAGACAGAGGGTGTAAATCAAAGGAGCTGGTGTTAGTGACATAGTCAGCAGGTTGGATAATATTATGTCAGGTAATGGGAACAAGCCCATTATATGTCTTAGTGCTTGTGGAAATGACATTGGGAAGGGTAGAAGACAGGAGCTACTAGATAAGTACAGGTCAGCCATAGAAGTAGTCAGGACTAAGGAAGGGATCCCAATCATATGTAGCATCTTGCCTAGAAATGGAGTGGGCAATGCATGGATGTCTAGGGCAATTAGTATAAATTGCTGGCTAGACAGGTACTGCAAGAAACTTGCAATCCCATTCATTGTTAACTGGGACAAATTCTATGGAAAACTTGATATGTATGCAAGGGATGGGGTTCATCTCTGGGGCTGGAGTAGTTTTATCAGCCTGCAGGATTAGCGTTGGAAACAACAGATATTACCAGGATACCCCAGGGATATGTTTAAAAGAAAATATTCAAAATAAAGTTGCTAGTAAAGGCAAAGCAATTGATCAACAAACAAAGAGAGATAGTAGAGGGCAACGAGTGACTAGCTCCCTTAAGGTTTACTATACAAATAGTAGAAATCTAAGAAATAAGATAGATGAGCTAAGATTACTTGCAAGTGCAGGTAATATAGATATTTTTGCTATAACAGAGACCTGGTTCAACCTGAAAGATAGATAAATGCCTACTCAATGCAATATACTGGGTTATAAACTATTCTACACTGATAAGGTCAACAGATGGGTGGTGGAGTGGCGATGTATGTCAGAGATAATTTAAACTGTTGAGTTAGACATGATATAAGATTAGAAACATCAGACAGAGAATCTGTCTGGCTACAGTTTCTCGAGGGGGTATAAAATTAATTTTGGGTGTGATTTACAGGCCCCCAAGTCTGGATAGGGAGCGCAGTAAGCTGCTATGGAACGAAATTCATAAGGCGTCTAGATATGAAAATGTTGTGTTAATGGGAGATTTTAACTTTAGACAAACTGATTGGAACAACGTGACAGGAAATCTTGTGTCTAGTGACTTTCTTGATACGGTTCAGGATTGCTTTTTAAATCAGTTTGTGACAGAACTAACTGGAGGTAGCAACTTGCTTGATTTGTTTTTTTTCCATCAAAGAATGACTAATTAATGGGACTGAGAAATTACTTGGGTGGGCTAAATTGGGATGACCTGACTATGGGTCAGTTAGGTGGTGTTGGTTGCCAATATGACGTGTTTCAGAGCATAGTTCAAGCTGCCCAGACAACTTTTGTTCAGAGTAGGGAAATTAGATGTAACAAAAATTATCCAAAATCGATGAACAATAGATTAAAACATCTCATTGGTCAAAAGAGAGGCATATTTAGGCGCATGAAAAGAGGGGATGGGCAGTTAAGAAATCAATATTTTCAATTAAAGAGAGAAATAAAAAAAATAATAAGAAAAGCAAAAAGGGATTATGAGGCTAAAGTCGCAAGGGATTCGAAGACTAACACAAAAAGGGTTCTTTCAGGTATACAGAAGCAACATTAGGGACAAGGTAGGTCCACTTAAGAGTAACTCAGGTCAGATCACTGACCTGATAAGGATGTGTGAAATTTTCAATACTTACTTCCTCTCACTTTTTACTCAGGAAGATATTAGCGAAATTCCAGAAATAATTATGTAGAAAAGGACGATAATAAACTATGCACGATGGGGTAACTAGTGGCATGGTCCTCAGACAAATAGATAAATTAAAACCTAACAAATCCCCAGGTCCTGATGAATTGGTAGAAAGGGTTTTAAAGGAATGTAAAGAGGAACTTAGCAAACCTTCGGCTAATCGTTTCAACATATTACTACAAACTGGCATAGTGCCAAACAAGTGGAAAATTGCAAATGTAATACCTATATACAAGGCAGGTGACAGGTCCTAAGGTTCGAACTATAGACAAATAAGCCTTACCTCCATAGTGGGAAAATTTATGGAATCAATAATTGCCGAGGCAATTCGTAGCCATCTTGAAAGGCATAAATTGATTAAATAATCTCAACACGGTTTTACTAAGGGGTGTTACTGTCTTACGAATTTACTATTTTTTTTCACTAAGGTGTATGAGGAGGTTGACCATGGTAATGAATATGATATTGTGTATATGGACTTCAGTAAAACTTTCGATAGAGTTCCACATCAGAGGCTATTGAGGAAACTTAAGGAACACGGAATATGAGAAATTTTTTCTTGGGTAGAGACAAGGTTGACAAATAGGCAGCAGAGAGTTTGCATATATGGGAAGAAATCAGAGTGGGGGCACGTCACTAGCGGTGTTCCGCAGGAGTCAGTGTTGGGCCCCTTGTTGTTCACAGTTTACATAAACGACATAGATGAGGGAATGAATACCAACATAAGCAAATTTACTGATGACACTAAAATAGGCCGTCCAATTCATTCTAATGAGGATATTTGAGCACTCCAGGGTGATTTGAATAGATTGATGCAGTGGCAGATGCAGTTTAATATAGACAAATGCAAAGTTCTAAATGTTGGGCAGGACAATAACCATGCCACATATAAACTGAATAATGTAGATTTTAATACTACTGGTTGCGAAAAGGATTTTGGAGTTGTGGTTAGCACTAATCTTAAACCAAGGCAACAGTGCATAAGTGTTCGCAATAAAGCTAACATAATCCTTGGCTTCATATCAAGAAATATAAATAACAGAAGTCCTCAGGTAACATTCATTGACAACTGGGACCTCTTCTATGGTCGAAATGACATGTATGCCAGGGATGGGGTTCACTTATCCAGGTCTGGAGTGGGGGCACTGGCAACTTCAGTGGAGGGAGCTGTTAGGGCTTTAAGCTAGAAAAAGTTAGTGGTATGGGTTTTGGGGAAAAAACAGTGAAATCCCAGTGTATTAATATTATGAGTTCTAGGGGAACTAGTAATAGACAGAATAAGGCTGATACTGGAAAGCCAGTGGCACTAGGTGACAAGGACAGTAATAGGTATAGTGGAAAAACAGAAATGAGCAGGAAGGGTAAAGTGAAAGTAGGGTCTTTAAATGTATATTACACCAATAGTCGTAGTGCTAGGAATAAGATTGACGAGTTGAGATTAGTTGCTAGTGCGGGTAATATTGATGTTTTTTGCAATAACTGAGACATGGTTAATATGAAAAATCGGGACATGCCTGCTGAATGTCACATCCAGGGTTTTAAATTGTTCCAAGTAGACAGAAGTATCGGGAAGGGGGGTGGGGTTGCACTCTATGTTCGTGATCATTTAAATTGTTTCATAAAAGTGGGTATAAAGTCTGAAACAATGCATACAGAGTCTGTCTGGATAGAATTTTCAGAGGGGTGTGAAAAATTGATTTTATGCGTGATATACCGTCCTCCAAACTTAGATAGGGAACAAGGGAGACTACTTTGGGAGGAAATTGTTAAGTCCACAAGGCATGATAACGTAGTAATTCTAGGGGACTTTAACTTTAGTCAAATTGATTGGAATTTCTTGACAGGGAATTTAGAATCTAACGACATTTTAGAAGTAGTTCAGGATTGTTTTTTGAAGCAGTTTGTGACAGAACCTACAAGGGGAAATAACCTACTTGACTTGGTTCTTGCAAACAAGGAAACCCTTGTTATTAATTTAGAAATTACAGAGGAACTCGGCACAAGCGACCACAAATCAATTACCTTTAACACTGAATGGATGTATGACAGTAGGGATAATTCAGTAATGGTCCCTGACTTTCGCTTAGCAGATTACAATGGGCTTAGAGAACACTTATCATCTGTGGACTGGGGTAACGAAGAGAGCTATCAATATGACAGTTTTCTGAACACTATACAGGCTGCCCAAATAATATTTATCCTGTATAAAGAAATTAGATCAATTAGAAATGACCCAAAATGGATGAATAATAGGCTCAAATATCTTTTAGGGCAGAAGAAAGGAATTTATAGGCACATAAAAAGAGGTGAGGGTCATCTTATAAATCAGTATACTGACATTAAGAGGGACGTTAAAAAGGGGATAAAATCTAAACGGGATTATGAAATAAAAGTTGCTAGGGATTTTGAAATAAAAGTGAAGCTCTCGCTTCACACGGCGAGGGCCTGGGTTCGATTCCCAGCCAGGGCAGAAACATTGGGCGTGTTTCTTTACACCTGTTGTCTATGTTCCCCATCAGTAAAATGGGTACCTGGGTGTTAGTCGACTGGTGTGAGTCGCTTCCTGGGACACTGACCTAATCTGCCCGAAATGCTCAGCATAACAGGGGACTTTCTATATAGTAATATGTCATTGATGTCAGCTAGGCCTGTATACCATGTACATGTACTTGTAGTAAATAAAGATATTATTATAAGATAGGTCCCCTTAAAAATAACTCTGGGCATCTTACTGACAAGAAGAATGATATGTGCTCTATTTTTAATAATTATTTTTTCTCAGTTTTAACACAGGAAGACACTAATAATATCCCAGTAATTAATTTTTATAGTGGTCCTGAAGAAGATAAATTATGTAATATCACAGTCACTAGTGAAATGCTTATGAAACAAGTAGACCGACTGAAACAAAATAAATCGCCGGGTCCTGATGAGCTTTTTGCAATGGTTCTTAAGGACTTCAAAATGGAACTCTGTGAACCATTAACATTTTTAATTTATCTCTTCAAACAGGTGTAGTGTCTGATATGTGTTAGTTGGCTAATGTAATTCCTATTTTAAAAGCAGGGGACAAGTCACTACCGTCAAGTAACCGCCCAATAAGCCTGACCTCAATTGTAGGCAAATTACTAGAGTCAATTATAGCTGATATTATAAGAAACCATCTCGATAAACATAATTTGATTAACGATACTCAGCATGGATTCACGAGGGGCCGTTCCTGCCTAACTAATTTATTAACTTTCTTCGGTAAAGCTTTTGAGGCTGTTGATCATGATAAAGAATTCGATATTGTTTATTTAGACTTTAGTAAGGCTTTTGATAGAGTACCACACCAGAGACTGTTAAGGAAAGTGGCAGCTCATGGAATTGGGGGAAAAGTGCTGTCATGGATCGAGTCATAGCTCACCAATAGGAAGCAGAGTGTGCTTAAATGGGGTTAAATCCGAGTGGGGATCTGTAACAAGTGGCGTTCCACAGGGATCAGTCTTGGGCCCGTTGTTGTTTATAATATATATCAATGACCTTGATGAGGGAATTACTAGTGATATGAGCAAATTCGCCGACGACACGAAGATAGGTAGGATAATTTATTCAAACGTAGATGTCAGGGAACTTCAGGACGATTTAGACAAACTCAATTCGTGGTCAGAAAAGTGGCAGATGCAGTTCAATGTAGATAAATGGAAAGTTCTTAAGCTCGGGACTGTCCATAACCCAAGCACTTATAAGTTGAATGGCGTAGAACTTAGCTATACATATTGCGAAAAGGACTTGGGGGTTATGGTAAGCAGCAACCTTAAACCAAGACAGCAATGTCTAAGCGTACGTAATAAGGCAGAGGTTATATTACAACTTTATACATCGTTAGTAAGGCCTCACCTAGATTACGCAGCTCAATTTTGGTCTCCATATTACAAAATGGATATTAATTTGTTAGAAAACATTCAGCGTAGAATGACTAAATTAATACATAGCATTAGAAATCTTCCGTATGAAGAAAGATTGAAGACCCTAAAATTACATTCACTTGTAAGACGTAGAATGAGGGGAGACATGATCGAGGTATACAAGTGGAAATGGGTATTAACAAAGGGGATATAAATAAGGTCTTGAGGATGTCTCTCCAAGAGAGAACCCACAATAATGGATTCAAGTTAGATAAGTTTAGATTTAGAAAGGATATAGGAAAGTATTGGTTTGGAAATAGGGTAGTTGATGAGTGGAACAGTCTGCCTAGTAGGGTTATTGAAGCTAGGACCTTGGGTAGTTTCAAATTTAGGTTGGATAAATTCATGAGTGAGAGGGGTTGGATTTGAGTGGGACTCGCACATGAGTAAATAGAATTATCAAAGCTTATTTCTTGGGTAGCATTGAAAATTGGGTTGAGCAAATATTCTGTTAGTAGGACGGATTGTGAAGGACCTGCCTAGTATCGGCCAACAGGCCTGCTGCAGTGTTCCTCCTTTCTAATGTTCTTATGTTCTTATATGTTCATCTGAACAAGATGTCCTCTCTTGAGCAACTCTACCAGCAGCTGAAGGAAGAACTAAGGGTAGCTAAGCTTGAGATACAGCGACTGACTGAGGAAAACAAGAGGATTCGTAGTAATCCTCCTGTTGAGAATCCTCAAGCCAAGAAAGGAACCTGGACAGTGGCTGGAATGCATGGGACAAAGTTAAAGATGAAGAGGACGGATGGAGAGGTAAAATCAACGAAGAACCAGGAACCTGTTGTGGAAACATCGAACCGATTCTCCGTGCTACCCGATGAATGTGAGTCGACTACTGGGAACATCACGACGAACGACACCAAGGAAGGTAAGAACATTGTTCTTGTTGGTGATAGTCAGATTAGGTACATGGATAGGGCCTTCTGTTTGAAAGGACATTACCAGTAACAGACAGGAAAAGCTTCAATCCACGGCAGGGGTATACACAATCCCTTGCAATGGCTGCAGCAAATTATACGTTGGCGAAACATCCAGAGACCTACAAACACGCATTTCAGAACACCAGTACGCAGGCAGATCTGACGACTCAAGAAATGCCTGTGTTCAACACCGAAATTTACACAACCATTTAATCAACTACAGAAACGCAAGACTCATCGCCAGAGAAGACAACACGCAATACCGAAGAATCCTAGAATCATCACTCATCTGTATATCCAACAACTTCAACCAGAACAAAACCACCTAGAACTCAAGAATGGTACACTGCAGGTCCTTTAAGTCACACAATGTTTTTAACTATCACACTACTTTTAAGACTGTGACATGCAGCTTTCTCCACCTGACCCAGCATTCTCCACCTGACTGTACCCTATATATATCTCCATGTTGCTCATTTTCCAGGTAGATCTGTCTGTGACTCGATAAAGCCCACTGCTGTGGGCGAAACGTTGTCAATAAAGGATCACATTATACTGCTTATGTGTTTATTTTTCCACTGAATAAGCCGAAGCACCTGGTCCATCACCAGGGCACTGAATAAGCCGAAGCACCTGGTCCATCACCAGGGTACTGAGGGAGCCGAAGCTCCTGGTCCATCACTAGGGTGCTGAGGGAGCCGAAGCACCTGGTCCATCACCAGGGTACTGAAGGAGCCGAAGCACCTGGTCCATCACCAGGGTACTGAAGGAGCCGAAGCACCTGGTCCATCACCAGGGTACTGAAGGAGCCGAAGCACCTGGTCCATCATTAGGGTACTGATGGAGCAGAAGCACCTGGTCCATCACCAGAGTACTGAGGGAGACGTAGTAGTGAGGACCTGACTAGCAGGTATAGGTCAGCAATAGACAATTAGGAAGAAGGGTGGGAACCCTGTCATATGTGGTATTTTGCCAAGGAGAGGAGTTGGAGATGAATGGCTGTCCAGGGCAATTGGTGTCAATTGCTGGCTGGACAAACACTAAGGATAATGCAGTACCATTCATTTGCAACTGGGACCACTTCTATGGCCGAAATGACATGTATGCCAGGGATGGGGTTCACTTATCCAGGGCAGGTATGGATTTTCTTGCTAGCTCAGTTGAGGGTGTTGTTAGGACTTTAAACTAGGATTAGTTAGAGGTATGGGTTTAGAAATGGAAATACTGAATGTCGAAATATAGATCTAGGCTTTGATATAAAAAATCCTAACAATAACATAAGAATTACATAAGAAAGGAGGAACACTGCAGCAGGCCTGTTGGCCCATACTAGGCAGGTCCTTCACATTCCATCCCACCAACAGAACACTTGCTCAACCCAACTCCCAATGCTACCCAAGAAACAAGCTTTGACAATTTCATCCATTCATGCGCAATTCCCACTCAAATCCAACCCCCCACTCACGAACCCATCCAACCCAAATTCAAAACTACCTAAGGTCCCCGCTTCAACAACCCTACCAGGCAGACTGCTCCACTCATCAACTAGGGGTTGGATTTGAGTGGGGCTCGCGCATGAGTGGGTGGAGTTGTCAAAGCTTGTTTCTTGGGTAGCATTGAAAGTTGGGTTGAGCAAATGTTCTGTTAGTGGGACGGATTGTGAAGGACCTGCCTAGTATGGGCCAACAGGCCTGCTGCGGTGTTCCTCCTTTCTTATGTTCTTATGAAATAGGGTAGTTGATGAGTGGAACAGTCTGCCTAGTAGGGTCATTGAAGCTAGGACCCCGGGCAGTTTCAAATTTAGGCTGGATAAATTCACGAGTGAGAGGGGTTGGATTTAAGTGGGACTCGTAATTGAGTTAATAGAATCTGCAAAGCTTATTTCTTGGGTAGAACTGAAAATAACAAGGACAGTAATAGGTATAGTGGATAAACAGAAAGAAGCAGGAAGGGTAAAGAGAAAGGAGGGTCTTTAAAAGTGTATTATACAAATAGTCGTAGTGCTAGGAATATGATGGACGATTTGAGATTAGTTGCAAGTGCAGGTAACATTGATGTATTTGCCATAACTGAGACGTGTTCCAAGTAGACAGAAGTTTCGGGAAGGGGGGTGGAGTGGCACTGTATGTCCGAGATCACTTGAACTGTTGCATAAAAACGGGAATAAAGTCTGAAATAACACATACAGAGTCTGTCTGGATAGAATTTTCAGAGGGGCATGAAAAATTGATTTTAGGTGGGATATACCGTCCCCCAAACTTAGATAGGGACCAAGGGAGACTACTATGGGAGGAAATTGTTAAGGCCACAATGAACAATAACGTAGTTATTATAGGAGACTTCAACTTTAGTCAAATTGATTGGAATTTTTTGACTGGGAATTTAGAATCTAACGACTTCTTAGAAGTAGTTCAAGATTGTTTTTTGAAGCAGTTTGTGACAGAACTTACAAGGGGAAATAACCTTCTTGACTTGGTTCTGGCAAACAAGGAAACCCTTGTTAATAATTTAGAAATTACAGAGGAACTCGGCGCAAGCAACCACAAATCAATTATCTTTGGCATTGAATGGAAGTTTCATAGTAGGGATAATTCAGTAACGGTCCCAGATACAATGGACTTAGAGAAAACTTATCATCTGTGGACTGGGGTAATGAAGAGAGCTATCAATATGACAGTTTTCTGAACACTATACATGCTGCCCAAATAACATTTATCCCATATAAAGAAATTAGATCGAATAGAAATGACCCAAAATGGATGAATAATAGGCTCAAATATCTTTTAGGGCAGAAGAAAAGAATTTATAGGCGTATCAAAAGAGGTGAGGGTCATCTTATGAATTAGTATATTGACATTAAGAGAGATGTTAAAAAGGGGATATGAAAAGCTAAACGGGACTACGAAATTAAAGTTGCTAGGGATTCGAAAACTAACCCAAAAAGTTTTTTCCAGGTGTATAGAACAAAAGTTAGAGATAAGATAGGTCCCCTTAAAAATAATTATGGGTATCTGACAAAGAGAATGAAATGTGCTCTATTTTTATTAATTATTTTCTCTCGGTTTTCACTCAGGAAGACACTAATAATATCCCAAGAATTAGGTATTTTAGTGGGCTTGAAGAAGACAAATTATGTAGTATCACAGTCACTAGTGAAATGGTTATCAAACAGATAGACCGTTTGAAGCCAAATAAATCGCCAGGTCCTGATGAGCTATTTTCAAGGGTTCTTAAGGAATGCAAAATGGAACTCTGTGAACCCTTAACTAACATTTTTAACCTATCTCTTCAAACAGGTGTAGTGTCTGATACGTGGAAGATGGCTAATGTAATTCCTATTTTTAAAGCAGGGGACAAGTCGTTACCATCAAATTACCGCCCAATAAGAACATAAGAAAGGAGGAACACTGCAGCAGGCCTGTTGGCCCATACTAACAGAATATTTGCTCAACCCAATTTTCAATGCTACCCAAGAAATAAGCTTTGACAATTCTACCCACTCATGCGCGAGTCCCACTCAAATCCAACCCCTCTCACTCATGAATTTATCCAACCTAAATTTGAAACTACCCAAGGTCCTAGCTTCAATAACCCTACTAGGCAGACTGTTCCACTCATCAACTACCCTATTTCCAAACCAATACTTTCCTATATCCTTTCTAAATCTAAACTTATCTAACTTGAATCCATTATTGCAGGTTCTCTCTTGGAGAGATATCCTCAAGACCTTATTTATATCCCCTTTGTTAATACCCATTTTCCACTTGTATACCTCGATCATGTCTCCCTCATTCTACGTCTTACAAGTGAATGTAATTTTAGGGTCTTCAATCTTTCTTCGTAAGGAAGATTTCTAATGCTATGTATTAATTTAGTCAGTCTACGCTGAATGTTTTCTAACGAATTTATGTCCATTCTGTAATATGGAGACCAGAACTGAGCTGCGTAATCTAGGTGAGGCCTTACTAATGATGTATAAAGCTGTAATATAACCTCTGGACTTCTGTTGCTAACACTTTGATATAAATCCCAGTAATCTATTTGCCTTATTACGTACGCTTAGGCATTGCTGTCTTGGTTTAAGGTTGCTGCTTACCATCACCCCCAAGTCCTTCTCGCAATCTGTATGGCTAAGTTCTACGTTATTTAACTTATAAGTGCTTGGGTTATGGACACTCCCGAGCTTCAGAACCTTGCATTTATCTACATTGAACTGCATCTGCCACTTTTCTGACCACGAATTAAGTTTGTCTAAATCTTCCTGAAGTTCTATGACATCTATGTTTGAATCAATTATCCTACCTATCTTCGTGTCGTCGGCGAATTTGCTCATATCACTAGTAATTCCCTCATCAAGGTCATTGATATATATTATAAATAACAATGGGCCTAAGACTGATCCCTGTGGAACACCATTCGGATTTAACCCCATTTATGCACACTCTCTGCTTCCTATTGGTGAGCCATGACTCGATCCATGACAGCACTTTTCCCCCAATGCCATGAGCTGCCACTTTCTTTAACAGTCTCTGGTGCGGTACTCTATCAAAAGCCTTACTAAAGTCTAAATAAACAATATCGAATTCTTTATCGTGATCAACAGCCTCAAAAGCTTTACTGAAGAAGGTTAATAAATTAGATAGGCAGGAACGGCCCTCGTGAATCCATGCTGGGTATCATTAATCAAATTATGGTTATCTAGATGGCTTCTAATAATATCAGCTATAATTGACTAGTAATTTGCCTACAATTGAGGTCAGGCTTATTGGGCGGTAGTTTGACGGTAGTGACTTGTCCCCTGCTTTAAAAATAGGAATTACATTAGCCATCTTCCACATATCAGACACTACACCTGTTTGAAGAGATAAATTAAAAATGTTAGATATTGGTTCACAGAGTTCCATTTTGCATTCCTTAAGAACCCTTGCAAAAAGCTCATCAGGACCCGGCGATTTATTTTGTTTCAGTCGGTCCAGCTGTTTCATAATCATTTCGCTAGTGACTGTGATATTACATAATTTATCTTCTTCTGGGCCTCTGTAAAAATTAATTACTGGGATATTATTAATGTCTTCCTGTGTGAAAACCGAGAGAAAATAATTATTAAAAATAGAGCGCATATCATTCTCCTTGTCAGTAAGATGCCCAAAGTTATTTTTAAGGGGACCTATCTTATCCCTAACTTTTGTTCTATAAACCTGGAAAAAACTTTTTGGGTTAGTTTTTGAATCCCTAGCAACTTTAATTTCATAGTCCCGTTTAGCTTTTCTTATTCCCTTTTTAACGTCCCTCTTAATGTCAGTATACTGATTTATAAGATGACCCTCACCTCTTTTATGCGCCTATAAATTCCTTTCTTCTGCCCTAAAAGATATTTGACCCTATTATTCATCCATTTTGGGTCATTTCTACTTGATCTAATTTCTTTATACGGGATAAATGTTCTTTGGGCAGCCTGTATAGTGTTAAGAAAACTGTCATATTGATACCTCTCTTCTTCACCCCAGTCCACAGTTGATAAGTGTTCTCTAAGTCCATTATAATCTGCTAAGCGAAAATCTGGGACCATTACTGAATTATCCCTACTATCATACATCCATTCAATGCTAAAGGTAATTGACTTGTGGTCGCTTGAGCCGAGTTCCTCTGTAATTTCTAAATTATTAACAAGGGTTTCCTTGCTTGCCAGAACCAAGTCAAGTAGGTTATTTCCCTTGTAGGTTCTGTTACAAACTGCTTCAAAAAGCAATCCTGAACTACTTCTAAAAGTCGTTAGATTCTAAATTCCCTGTCATGAAATTCCAATCAATCTGACTAAAGTTAAAGTCCCCTAGAATTACTACGTTATCGTGTCTTGTGGCCTTAACAATTTCCTCCCAAAGTAGTCTCCTTGTTCCCTATCTAAGTTTGGAGGACGGTAAATCACGCCTAAAATCAATTTTTCACACCCTCTGAAAATTCTATCCAGACAGACTCTATGTGTTAATTCAGACTTTATACCCGTTTTTATGCAACAATTTAAATGATCACGGACATAGAGTGCCACCCCACCCCTTTCCCGATACTTCTGTCTACTTGGAACAATTTAAAACCCTGAATGTGACATTCGGCAGGCAAGTCCCGATTTTTCATATTAAACCATGTCTCAGTTATTGCAAAAACATCAATATTACCCGTACTTGCAACTAATCTCAACTCGTCCATCTTATTCCTAGCACTACGACTATTGGTGTAATATATATTTAGAGACCCTCCTTTCTCTTTACCCTTCCTGCTCATCTCTGTTTTTCCACTATACCTATTACTGTCCTTGTCATCTAGTGTCACTAGCTTTCCACTATCCACCTTATTCTGCCTATTACTAGTTCTCCTACAACTTATAATATTACTACACTGGGACTTCTCTGTTTTCCCCCAAAACCCATACCACTAACTATTTCTAGTTTAAAGCCCTAACAGCTCCCTCCACTGCAGTTGCCAGTGCCCCCACCCCAGACCTGGATAAGTGAACCCCATCCCTGGCATACATGTCATTTCTGCCATAGAAGAGGTCCCAGTTGTCAATGAATGTTACTGAATTTTCCTTACAGTATTTGTCCAGCCAGCAATTGACACCAATTGCCCTGGACAGCCATTCATTTCCAACTCCTCTCCTTGGCAAAATACCACATATGACAGGGTTCCCACCTTCTTCCTAATTATGTCTATTGCTGACCTAAACCTGCTAGTCAGGTCCTCACTCCTACGTCTGCCAACATCGTTGCCTCCAGCACTGAGACAGATAATAGGATTGCTCCCATTACCTCTCATGATGTCGTCCAGACGGCTAACAATATCCTCCATCCCAGCCCCAGGAAAGCAAACCCTCTGTCTCCTACTCCTATCAATCAAACAGAAAGCCCTATCCATGTACCTAACCTGACTGTCCCCAACAACAACAATGTTTTTACCTTCCTTTGTGTCTTTCGTCGTGACGCTCCCAGAAGTCGACTCACATTCATCGGGTAGCACGGAGAATGGGTTCGATGTTTCCACAACATTCTCCTGGGTCTTCGTTGTTTCTACCTCTCCACCCGTCCTCTTGAGCCTTAACTTTGTCCCATGCGTTTTAGCCACTGTCCAGGTTCCTTTCCTGGCTTGAGGTTTCTCAACAGGAGGATTACTACGAATCCTCTTGTTTTCCTCAGTCAGTCGCTGTATCTCAAGCTTAGCTACCCTCAGTTCTTCCTTCAGCTGCTGGTAGAGTAGCTCAAGAGAGGACATCTTCTTCAGATTGACAGAGAGCACACAAGACACGTCTTCACTGAGTTAAGTCAGGTCCACCACTGAGTTAAGTCAGGTCCTGAGTTAAGTCAGGTCCTGAGTTAAGTCAGGTCCAAAAGGACCGCACAATTTAACCATACATTGTACGAGACGTAAACATACATGTACAGAATAGTATGAAGAATATCAGGGCATCTCGTGGCTTCTTTTAGCAATAGAAACCCTAACCCATGACAGGCGGCCCAGCTGGAAGCACCATCAATTGCATTCTTGAGAGACGCAGCTACAAATTAACAGCGCCTGAACGACCAATAATAAAGTTGTCTACATACAGAGGACGATACATTTGAAGGCGAAGACATTAATGATGAGTAGGAAGGGTAGTGCTGTGAACACAGACTTAAGGTAATCTTTCTTGGGAAAAGATAGTATTTACACGAATAGGGAAGTGCCTCACTGATAAGACATCTCTAAAAAAAAGTCTAAATTGCCTTGAATACTCAAGAATGAGTCTGGATTAAGATGTAGCGTCAGGTAGATTTAAAAGTTTATTTTCTTTTGGAGACCGGAGAAGGCATTGAGAACGATGTTTCCTAGTGGATTAAGGCCCTACAAAAACAAATTGATAAGATGTGAGAAAATTAAAATTGAGTGATTATACTAAATGTTCGTTAACAAAACATTCCAACAATTTACATATTGCACTAGTTAGAGCAGTGGACCTGCGATGAGGTGTCGTGGTTCGCTGTACCTAGCTTACAAAATGTTAAAAGACAACGACAGTATTTCGTTCAAGAAAGAGAATTCTTGGGTGCCGACTTCCTCCCAGGAATGAAGTGTAGGAAAGAGGGAATTGGAAGAGATGTAGCCCTTGGGATGCCCCACACGGTGTTGTCCAGTAACTGTGGCAGCTTGAACAGGGTCTGTAAAGTTATTGGCAGCATTTGGAAGAATGATAGCTGGGACCGGAGAGTACTTACCAGCCAACTTTGGTATTTTTTTTTGTTTCAAGACTGAGGAAACATAAGCTGTGTAAGGGAGAACGGACAAGTAAACTCGCCAACAAATACGGTTCGCATTCTTGTTGCGGTAGTGGTTCCATGCAGTGCGTTTCAAACACAGAACAAGCGCAGTCAGGGTACCAGGGCTGAAGATACACACAGACAGAGAAGCCTCTAAGTGACCTTCACCAGACTCAGACTCACAGTGAGACTCCTCTCCACTCCCAGAGTAAATGAGCAACATAATCACCTAATTATAAGAGTGGGTAAATATGGTATTAGAAACTGGATGACAGGGATAGATAATGGGCGTAAAGTGGGAAAAATACAGTGTACCACTTGTCTAAATTGAAGTGGGACGCTGTATAATGAACCAGAGTTAACTGCAAATAAGGAAAATCATTGCGCTCAGCATTTAATGTTCTGATATTCCACTGAACTACAGCATAAATTAGTGACCAATAATACAGCGGCAAGAAATACCAGATGGTAGTTATGAGCTAGTAGAGTGGATGGTTGGTGGCAGCAGTATATTGGTTAGTGGGTAATGGAAGATGTAAAACGTCAAGTGTAGTGTGTTGTGAAGACATAATGTACAGGCAAGGTCTGTGGGTCGACATCCATCGTGGGCTTTGTCTCTTCAATAAATGCCGATATGGACGATATAGGCGATGGAAGTGTAGTTAGCGTGGCGCAAAAACTGGAGCTGAGAACTGGAACTAATTGCTTGGAGATATTGGCATCTGCAATGGTGGAAAAAAAGAGGGTGGCCGTCTGCTGTGATGAGACAACTTGTATGGAGACAAGAGTTTTGACAATAAGTAGGAGTCGATGCATTTCCACAACAAGCATTGATACATGAATCCCAAAGACGAACTAATAAGAATAAAAGACGAAGCGTCAGGTTGAGGACTTCAGAATGATAGAAACAAGGTCATGTGGTTGAGTAGCTCTGTATTAGGAGAGTCGTAGAAAATTTTGTTGGAGATGCAGCTGAGTCACTGCACTAGTATGATAGGCTCAGCTTTTCTTTGAAACAATTAATTTCGCTCTTATAACAAAAGGAAAGGCAAGTGGGGAGTTAACTATAATATGAATTATTATGAGCAGCTGTAATGCAAACTGGGAATGTTGTCGGTGATATATTCAGTATTAGGTTACAAGGCCAAAGTGCACTACCCCCCCACATCAACCGAGGATGGACAGTCTCGCCAATAAAAAGGGCCCTTTTGGCTACATTGTTCAGACAAATGTCTCAGACTACGAGCAAGACAATTATTATTATTATAATCAAATAGAAGCGCTAAACCACAGGGGGTTTTACAGCGCTGCAGGTTGTGTAGGATGCAGGAGAGTGGGTTGTAAGGAGATGGATGATTAGTAGGGTATGGGTGCAAGATGACGGTGGATAGGGCAGGGATGGAGGGTAGCAAGAGATCGAGGTAGAAGGGACTGAGGGAGGTGCTAGAGGTATAATCTTCAGAGTTTGTGTAGTAAGTCAGTTTCTGTCAAAAAATCAATGAGAGAGTCAGGATTAAGGAGGGGCCATCTGCAAGAAGGGGAAAGGGAAAGAAAGGGCCGCAGAGCGAAAACACGTTGGAGGTAAATTCTGTGT
>WNWK01010065.1:0-72564 GCA_009830355.1 Cherax destructor
GAGAATACGAAGGGTGTGCCTCATGACAGTTAAGGCAAGAGGGAGGTAGGGTACAAAAAGAACTGGCATGGTCGTCAGCATCACAGACTGGGCATTCGGCCATGGACCTGCAATATTTTGCTGGATGACCAAAACGCCAGCAGTTTCTACACTGCTGTGGTGTAGGGGTCACCTTTCGAACTTGTAAACGTTGACCTGCAATGTAGACGGAAGGTGGAAGTTCTCGGCAGTCAAACAATAAACGAGCTATATTGCAAGGATAACGTCTTCGCTTATTGGCAGGGAGGACAAAAGTGTCAACTTTAAGGATAGGGAGTTCTTGGAGCTCAAGCTGCTCTAAAATGTCATCACCACATGTCTGGAAATTCCGTTGGACAATGGTGTGGGGCAAAATGACAGAATCACAACAAGAATTGAGGGAATGGTGTTTGTCAATAGTAACAGGAGTAGTATCTATGGTTGTAAGAGAAAGATCGCGAGCTTGGCCAGCATTCTGGACGGTGATGATGCGAGTGCCACTCTTGAGAGCATGAAATGAGATGTCTTTACCAACATGGCGTAGCAGAGCCTTACCAATACTATGGTCTGAAAGATAGGTATTAGGAGAAGTTGGTCGTAGAGTAAAAAACTTTGTCCATTGAGTAGTTTGAAACAGTTTAAGGGGAGTGCGTGACGAGCTTGTCGTTTCTGAGATGAACGAGAAGAAAGTGTCGCTTCATCATGTGTGGGTCTTGGTCGTTTGGGTGTGGGACCGGGGGTGGTCGGATGTGAGACGGGCGAGCGATTCGAAAATTGCCGCACCGTCGAGGGAGAAGCCAGAATCAAGGTCAGAGAAGAGCGAAGGTCAGATGTATCGAAAGGGCCAGTCGGGTCCCTGGGACCTGAAGCAGGTGACAAACTGGCACCTGCTTCAGGTACAGGGGTATTAGGGTTGTCCGAAGAGTTATCCATTAACAAGGTAGGGTCAGAACTAGGTGCGGTATCAAGGGGCCCGGGGGTAGAGTCACAGATTAGGGCATCCATGGTTAGGTTACTTCTTTCTTTTTGTTTTTAAGAAAAAAAAAGAAAGAAGAAAAGAAAATAAAAATAAAAAAAAGAATAAAAAAAGGGGGGAACGTGGAGGAATAGCTCCTAGGAAGAATGAAAGGGGCGTAAATCCCCCTCCGCGCCCAAGAGGACCTCAACACCACAAGTAGTGTAGATGCAGCATGGAACCCGTGCCATACCCTACCCTTCATGCCAGTAAACCAGCAATCCGGGATAGCAACCTCACATCCACCGAGCCACCTCGGCGGACAAAAGAGAGGGCGGCCAGACATCCGCCACGAAGCATACTGCCTTCGGCCACCACCCCCAGAATCCGAAAGGTGGCCTCCAGAGATACATCTGTCGCCTGAAAGATACCCAAGGCCACCCCCCCGGGAGACCGGAGAGGGAGTGGGACATCCCCAGGCGATCCAGATTCCACGGCAAACTACACCACCGCCAAGAACCTCAACGGAATGGGAATGGACCAAGGTACCCTTCCCCCTACCTAGGAACTAGAATGCCTGTGGAGAGAAGCTCCCAGGGGAAAAATGGGAAGGAAATAAGGGAGGGATGAGGAGGAGGGGGAGGAGGAAAGGGAAAAGGGAGGATGGGGAAGATGGGAAAAGGGAGGATGGGGAAGATGGGAAAAGGGAGGGGGGATTGGGGGTAATTAGGTTCGGTCTGAGGAAGAAGACCAAAAGGTCCAATTCCTCAGACCGATAGCCTCTTTACCACTACAAGGAGCCCCCCTTAAAAAGGTTCTCAGGAACAGCTTTGAATATTTTCGCTACTTTATCCCATGACATCATTTGTGACTACAACTTGTTAAAAAAGGCAATTCTGAAGGCCTACCAGAAAACCACGAACTCTTATAGGAAGGATTTCAGGTATACTGCATTACAACCCGGTCAGAACTTCCAGCAGTTACAAATTACTCTTTTTCGTTTGTTTGATTTTTGGATAGAGAGCTCAGGAATTGATCACGACTATGAATCTCTTAGAGATTTCATGGTTGCCGACCAGTTCCTGACGGCTCTTCCCCACCAGATACGAACATTCATTAGAGAACGTAATCTGATTAAGGCTGCGAAAGTTGCTGAGGCTGCTGACTTGTATGTGGAAGCCCACAATTCCTATAAGGACCTGAAGGGATCGATCCCTAAGGGCAAAGGTTCACTGGATGTGAGGAAGACTAAACCTCCGGTAGAAGGGAAACAAACTTCATTTATCCCAGTATGTCACCTATGTGGTATAAGAGGGCATAAATGCCCCGATTGCCCTTCTAAGAAAGTCCAAAAAGTTGGTAGATGTTTCAAAGACTGTAATGAGCAAGCACCTTTCTGTACAGGAACTGTTAATGGTCTTAATGTATCTACGATATTAAGAGACACCGGATGCACATGTTTTGTCATATCCAAAAACTGTTCCCTAATCTCAAACCCACTCATGCATCCACTATTCTTACAGACTACTTGGGCCGATCGGACACATTTCCAACCATCCGCTGTTACATTAGGTCTAAATGGTTCAAAGGGTGGTCCGAAGCCGTTCTCGCCCCATCATCTCATGTTCAGTACTTATTCGTAATGTAAATGGTACCCTTCTCCCGTCGGAGGGAGACTTTTCACTGCCAACAAGGGACGTAAGTGTTTCAGCTCCTCTTCCTTTAAACTCAGAAAAAAACGTCTCTAATTCTGTTCCCGAGGATATAGGAACAGATGATGCTGCTCTCGATGGCGAGGTAGCAGGATCACCTGGTAACTCTTTAGATGAAAGTGATGAGATTGTCTCTGAATCTATCTATGTATCAACCAGGACACAAAGCAAAGCACTCTAGCTTCTCTTGCTATTCATCCTTTGATTTTTCCAGACCTTAAACCTTTGGAAATATCTAAGGATGACTTCATCAAGTTACAACTAAATTGCCCTTCTCTCCGCTGTATAACCCCTGTGGTTTAGTGCTTCTATTTGATTATAATAATAATAATGCCCTTCTCTCCAGAATTGCCACGATTCAGCTAGGAAAAATCAAGTTATTCAAAGGAAAGACTTTTCATATAAATTTGAATACACTAGAGGTATTCTATACAAATCTGTATTTAAGAAGTATTACAGAAGAAACACGGTAAATTGTCTGAATAGTTTTGATTTAGTCTACCCTCATAAATATGAGTCAATCCCTGAAGAGTGCAAGGTATGCTTTATTGGCACATCTGAGGTAGAAGATGAGGAACTACATGATGTGGTTACTCTAGAACCCTCAGTTCCTACTAGCTTAAATATTAATGAGTCTTTGGATGGATGCAAGAAACATGATCTACTTAAATGTGTGAATAATTTTTCAGATGTCTTTACAGACATTCCTGGGTTAACCTCCACGGTTGTCTATAAGATTAACTTAGTCACAGACACCCCCATCAAACGTAAATTATACCCTGTGCCAGTTCATCTTAGGGATGCATTTGACAGAGAGGTAGACAGATTGATAAAACTTAAGATAATAGAACCTTCAGTTTCTTTATATTGTTCACCAGTGGTCATGGTTAAGAAAGAAGATAATTCCTATAGACTTGCTATCGATTTTAGAGGACTTAATGCTATCACTCGGTGGGATGCTGAATATAAGATTAAATTATTATTATTATTATTATAATCAAATAGAAGCGCTAAACCACAGGGGTTATACAGCGCTGCAGGTTATTGTAGGATGCAGGGAGAGTGGGTTGTAAGAGGGAGATGGATGATTAGTAGGGTATGAAGTGCAGCATGACGGTGGATAGTGCAGGGATAGAGGGTAGCAAGAGATCGAGGTAGAAGGGACTGAGGGAGGTGCTAGAGGTATAATCTTCAGAGTTTGTGTAGTAAGTCAGTTTCTGTCAAAAATTCAACAGGAGAGTCAGGATTAAAGGAGGGTCCATCTGCAAGAAGGGAAGGTAAAGAAAGGGCCGCAGAGCGAAGACGTCGTTGGAGGTAAATTCTGCGTGCTCGTTGATAGAGTGGGCAGTCCAACAGATAGGGATAGAACAGACACGGACAGCAGGAACGTCCCAAGGGGGTAGGGAAAAGGGAGATGTCACATGAACATATAGAGGTGGGAGCTGAAGGGAAGAGAGGAGTGAATGTAGACGAAGAGAAAAGGGACGAAGTAAGCAGGGGCAACGAACAAATAAAGAGCTCCTACTAACATCTGTAATAATCCTATACATGGAAGGATTGCGGAGGTCATGAGAGCGAACAAAATAGCGAATGCAATGTGTATCACGACGATCGGATAAGGATGGAATGTTTGCTTCTACATAGAGGCTCTCAACCGGGGAAGAACGAAATGCACCAAGGCATAAGCGTAATCCCTGGTGATGGATGGGATTAAGGATGGAAAGAGTAGCAGCGGAGGCCGCAGAATATATCTGGTCACCATAATCGAGTTTCGATAAAATTAGGGCTGAATGTAGGCGAAGGAGGGTTCTACGATCAGCCCCCATGAAAGAAGTGCGAGGGTTTTAAGAAGGTTCAGCCTGGTGTGACAAGTTGCCTTCAGAGAGGTAATGTGAGGTTTCCAGGACAATCGACAGTCGAACAGGAGGCCGAGAAAACTGACTGTATTACGTTCTGGGATACGGGAGCCGTATAGGTACAATGGATGGTCAGAGACCACTGAACGTCTAGTAAACGTAATTTGATGAGTTTTGCCACTAGAAAATTTAAACCCGTGAGTGGTGGCCCAATCAGAAACCCGGTTGATGGCATGCTGGAGGGAAACTGCAATGAGGTGACAGTCAGCACCTGCACAAGCTATAGCAAAGTCATCCACATAGAGCGATGACCAAATATTGGATGGAAGAACAGATGCCAGATTATTTATAGCAAGCAGAAAGAGTGTTGTGCTCAGAACACATCCCTGAGGGACACCTTCAGCTTGGACAAAATCCGGGGAGAGTTCATTACTAACCCGGACCCGGAAATGTCTGTCAGTTAAGAAGGCCTTAAGAAAGAATGGTAGGTTGCCTCGGAGGCCTAAATAGTGGGCCTGGGCCAAGATATTATACCTCCAAGTTGTGTCATAAGCCTTCTCAAGGTCGAAAAAGATAGTGATAACCGAATAGTTATTCGCAAAGGCATTACAAATATACGTATCCAAGCGCAGCAAGGGGTCAATGGCAGAACGGCCCTTACGGAAGCCATATTGACTAGTGGAGAGACTACTGTGAGTCTCTAAATACCACATCAAACGTCTATTAACTAGACGTTCCATCACCTTACAAACTGCACTGCTAAGAGCGATGGGACAGTAGTGAGAGGAATCATGTCCCGTAGTACCTGGTTTTCGAAAATTTAGAACAATAGCAGACTTCCACAGCTGGGGAAGAACTCCTTGCGACCATATGAGATTAAAGAGTCGTAAGAGGACAGTAAAAGCAGACTGATGTAAATGCTGTAGCATACGAATATGTATGCCGTCTGGCCCAGCTGCCGATGATTGGCAAGCAGTGTGTGTTGCCTCCAGTTCTTGAAGGGTAAAAGGTACATTATAGGATTCTTCTCTAAGAGAAGAAAAATCTAAGGGCTTTAACTCGCTGGCAGACTTAGAAGAAAGGAACGAGGGGCATAGATGGAGCCCTTGAGAAATGCGGACAAGATGATCACCAATTTCAGTGGCAATGGCAAGAGGGTGTGCTATATCGACACCAGCAACCTGAAGAACAGGAGCCGGGTCAGGGAAGAATTTACCACTCAATTTCCGCACTTTCTTCCAGACTGCACTCATCGAGGAAGCCGAAGTGACAGTAGAAACTTAATATCGCCAGCAAGTGCATTTAGCATTATGTATGACACTGCGAGCAATAACTCTCCTGCTTAAAATCAAGGAGTGTCTCTGTGGTTCTGTTATACCGATACTTGCCCCATGCAGTGCGTTTCAAACGCACTGCTCGAGCACAAGTAGTAGACCACCAAGGCACGCACTTCTGAGGATGCTGCCTGAGGTTTGGGGAATAGAATGTGAAGCCGCTGTGAAGATGGAGGACGAAAAGAGATGTAAAACCTCATCAATGGAGGACAAGGTAGGAACCTCATGAAAGGCAGTAAGATGTGCGTATAGGTCCCATTTCGCCCGGTCAAATTGTCAGCATGGGCAATGAGGAGGTGGAGAAAACAAAGGGGACTTAAGGATGATTGGGAAATGATCGCTGTCTTGTAAGTCCGGGAAGACAGACCAGGTGAAGTCAAGGACTGTTGAAGAAGAGCAGATGGAGAGATCGATACAGAAGAAAGAATGAGTTCAAGGATCAAAATGGGTAGGAGTACCCATATTTAAATCATGGAGGGGAAGAGAAGCAAGAAATGCCTCCAACTGAATGCCATGGGAGTCACAGTGCGACCCTCCACAGAGAAAATGGTGTGCGTTAAAATCACCAAGTAATAGAAGGGGTGGCGGTAAGGAAGAAACCAGAAAATCAACATCTGGGATAGACAATGCCTGCGAAGTGGAGAGATATAAAGAACAGAGTGTATACCACTTATTCAAGTGGATACGGGCTGCGGTGTAATGTAAGAAAGAAGGAACATAGAGCTGACGGTATGGAACACCAGTGCATATAAGAAGAGCACTTTCGTTAAAGGTTCCATCGAAAAAAGGATCCGATGAATACAGTAGGCCCTCATTTAGCACGGTAGTTACGTTCCTGAAAACGTCGTGTTAGCTAAAATCGTGTTAGATAATTAAAAGAACTTATGGGAAAAATAGGGTTACGTTCCTGAGAGTCCCCAAAAAGCCAAACAAGTTTTTTTTAAACCAACAGATCTTACAAATATAAGAGAGAATATGTAATTGTAGTTCATTATCGTGATGTATTATGTTGTTTTTACTGCTTAAGACTACAAATGTAACAGAAATAATAGTATTTACCTTAAATTGTGGGTGCTAATGTTTGTGGATGATTGTGAAGAGAGTGGAGAGTTATGCTGTGGCCCTACTGGGCTGAGGTGGATAGTAGAGATTCTGGAACTGAAGTCGATGGTTGTACTGAGTGTCTCTAACTTTAATAAAGTCATTCAGTAAGTCAGTCAAGTCATTCAGTAAGTCAGTCAAGTCATTCAGTAAGTCAGTCAAGTCATTCAGTAAGTCAGTCAAGTCATTCAGTAAGTCAGCCCATTCAGTAAGTCAGTTAAGTCATTTAGTAAGTCAGTCAGTCAAGTCATTCAGTAAGTCAGTCAAGACATTCAGTAAGTCAGTCAAGACATTCAGTAAGTCAGTCAAGACATTCAGTAAGTCAGTCAAGACATTCAGTAAGTCAGTCAAGACATTCAGTAAGTCAGTCAAGACATTCAGTAAGTCAGTCAAGACATTCAGTAAGTCAGTCAAGACATTCAGTAAGTCAGTCAAGACATTCAGTAAGTCAGTCAAGACATTCAGTAAGTCAGTCAAGACATTCAGTAAGTCAGTCAAGACATTCAGTAAGTCAGTCAAGACATTCAGTAAGTCAGTCAAGACATTCAGTAAGTCAGTCAAGACATTCAGTAAGTCAGTCAAGACATTCAGTAAGTCAGTCAAGACATTCAGTAAGTCAGTCAAGACATTCAGTAAGTCAGTCAAGACATTCAGTAAGTCAGTCAAGACATTCAGTAAGTCAGTCAAGACATTCAGTAAGTCAGTCAAGACATTCAGTAAGTCAGTCAAGACATTCAGTAAGTCAGTCAAGACATTCAGTAAGTCAGTCAAGACATTCAGTAAGTCAGTCAAGACATTCAGTTAGTCAGTCAAGACATTCAGTAAGTCAGTCAAGACATTCAGTAAGTCAGTCAAGACATTCAGTAAGTCAGTCAAGACATTCAGTAAGTCAGTCAAGACATTCAGTAAGTCAGTCAAGACATTCAGTAAGTCAGTCAAGACATTCAGTAAGTCAGTCAAGACATTCAGTAAGTCAGTCAAGACATTCAGTAAGTCAGTCAAGACATTCAGTAAGTCAGTCAAGACATTCAGTAAGTCAGTCAAGACATTCAGTAAGTTAGTCACACAAACTTATGTTTACATCTTTTTGTGTGTACAAAGTAACACTTCATTACAGCCACAGGTTATGTCTTGTCTAATATCTTTTTCTTCGTTAGTTCTAAGACTTAATAAATGCTTAAACATTTATAGCCTGAATTAATTATAGCCTGAAATTAATTATAGCCTGAAAAGGGCCTGATAACCGTGGATTGTAATTTGGGTTCTTGTAAACAGACCCCAACAGGGGAAAACTGGGAGAGCAACACCTGAAGTTCACCCCGGTTACCCGAGGATGATGTAAGTGGAAGTGAGAGAAATCTATGGACTAGGGTTAGAAAAGTCCACGTGTGGAGGCAGAGGAAGACCTGTAATCAGAGGAGGAGGAGGACGTTGTGAGGGAAGGGGGGGTTGAGACGAAGAAGAGAGATGAGGAACCTCAAGTGGAGTAGTGTCCATCATCGGTCGAGTCTCTGAAATATATTATGCAATAGCTTCCAGTGTTTCGGAAGTCAAAGATGCAGAATGTGGGACTACATTAGAAATGGAAGAAGAGTGAGCAACTATCAGGGAGTCTATAGACTGTACTAAAGTAGAGGACGAGGAGATAGAAAAGGAAACTGTCGTAGGGGTTTGGGAGGGGACAGGGAATGAAGGTAGTGTATGAGGAGGAGGATGAACCTCCACACACGTTACAGAACTAGTCGGAGGCGAAGAACCTGGCAGTAGGGATTTTTTGCCGGGTTTATGAGAAGGGGGGGGCGCTGAGGTTTAGGTGAAGGACGAGGACGTGTAGACTCAGAATTGTGCGAGTGAGTAGAGGAAGGAGTGTGGACAGTATGGGAAGCCGAGGTAGGGACCTCGGAGCCAAGCATATCAAAAGGATTCGAGATGGGTGATTGAGGATGAGGTGACCACAGAGGAAGCCTTGGAAGTTGGGACCCCAGAAGCAGGGCGACGTTTAGCAATTCGAGAATAGGAAATGCGGGGAAGTCTTCCTTGAATGGGTAGATGAGAGACGGCCATAGCATATGAGAAGCCTTCCGCCTCTTTGAGACAACAGATTTCCCGCTCATTCAGGTAAACCTGACAACGGCGAGAATAGGATGGATGTGCCTCATGACAGTTAAGGCAAGAGGGAGTTAGAGTACAAGAAGAACTGGCATGGTCGTCAGCACCACAGACTGTGCATTCAGCCATGGACCTGGAATATTTCGCTGGATGACCATAACGCCAGCAGTTTCTACACTGTTGCGGTGTAGGGGTCACATTTTGAACTTGTAAACGTTGACCTGCAATGTAAACCGAAGGTGGTAGTTCATGGCAGTCAAATGTTAAACGAGCTATATTGCAAGGATAATGTCTTCGCTTATTGGCAGGGAGGACAAAAGTGTCAACTTTAAGGATAAGGAGTTCTTGCAGCTCAAGCTGCTCTAAAATGTCATCACCACATGTCTGGAAATTCCGTTGGACAATGGTGTGGGGTAAAATGACAGAACCACAACAAGAATTGAGGGAATGGTGCTTGTCAATAGTAACAGGAGCAGTATCTATGGTTGTAAGAAGAGAAAGATTGCGAGAATAGGAAATGCGGGGAAGTCTTCCTTGAATGGGTAGATGAGAGATGGCCATAGCATATGAGAAGCCTTCCGCCTCTTTGAGACAACAGATTTCCCGCTCATTCAGGTAAACCTGACAATGGCGAGAATAGGATGGATGTGCCTCATGACAGTTAAGGCAAGAGGGAGTTAGAGTACAAGAAGAACTGGCATGGTCGTCAGCACCACAGACTGTGCATTCAGCCATGGACCTGGAATATTTCGCTGGATGACCATAACGCCAGCAGTTTCTACACTGTTGCGGTGTAGGGGTCACATTTCGAACTTGTAAACGTTGACCTGCAATGTAAACCGAAGGTGGTAGTTCACGGAAGTCAAATGTTAAACGAGCTATATTGCAAGGATAATGTCTTCGCTTATTGGCAGGGAGGACAAAAGTGTCAACTTTAGGAATAAGGAGTTCTTGCAGCTCAAGCTGCTCTAAAATGTCATCACCACATGTCTGGAAATTCCGTTGGACAATGGTGTGCGGTAAAATGACAGAACCACAACAAGAATTGAGGGAATGGTGCTTGTCAATAGTAACAGGAGCAGTATCTATGGTTGTAAGAAGAGAAAGATCGCGAGCTTGGCCAGCATTCTGGACCATGATGATGGGAGTGCTGCTCTTGAGAGCGTGATATGAGATATCTTTACCAACATAGTGTATCAGAGCCTTACCAATACTATGGTCTGAAAGATAGGTATTAGAAGTCGGTCTCAGAGTAAAAAACTGTCCATTGAGTAGTGTGAAACAGAGTCTAAGGGGAGTGCATGACGAGCTGGTCATTTCTGAGATGAATGAGAAGGAAGTGTCGTTTCGTCATGTGAGGGTCTTGGTCGTTTGGGTGTGGGACCGGGGGTGGTCCGATGGGAGATGGCCGAATGATTCGAAAATTGCTGCACCGTCGAGGTAGAAGGCGGAATCAAGGTCAGAGAAGAGCGAAGGACAGATATGTCATATGGGCCAGTCGGAACCCTGGTACCTGAAGCAGGTGACGAACTGGCACCTGCTTCAGGTACAGGGGTATTATAGTTGTCCGAAGAGTTGTCCGTTAACGAGGTAGGATCAGAACTAGGTGCGGTATCAGGAAGGGGCCTGGGGGTATTGGGTTCATGGATTGGGTCAGCCATGATTAGGTTACTTCTTTCTTTGTATTTTTAAGAAAAAAAAAAGAAAATAAAATAAAATTAAAAAAAAGAGTAAAAAAGTGGGGAACGTGGAGGAATAGCTTCTTGGAGGAATGAAAGGGGCGTAAATCCCCCTCCGTGCCCAAGAAGACCTCAACACCGCAAGTAGTGCAGATGCTGCATGGAACCCGTGCCATACCCTACCCTTCATGCCAGTAAATCAGCAATCCGGGATAGCAACCTCACATCCACCGAGCCACCTCGGCGGACAGAAGAGAGGGCGGCCGGATATAAGCCACAAAGCATACCGCCTTCGGCCACCACCCCCGGAATCTGAAAGGTGGCCTCCAGAGATACACCCGTCGCCCGAAAGATACCCAAGGCCACCCCCTGGGAGACCAGAGGGGGATCGGGACATCTCCAGGCAATCCAGATTTCACGGCAAACTACACCACCGCCAAGGACCTCAACGGAATGGGATGGACCACGATACCCTTCCCCCTACCTAGGAACTAGAATGCCTGTGGAGGGAAGCTCCCAGGGTAAAAATGGGAAGGAAATAAGGGAGGGATGAGGAGGAAGAGGAAAGGGAAAAACGGGAGGATGGGGAAAATGGGAAAAGGGAGGGGGGATTGGGGGGTAATTAGGTTCGGTCTGAGGAAGAAGACCAAGAGGTCCAATTCCTCAGACCAAGAGCCTCTAACCACAGCAAGGAGCCCCCCTTTGAAGAGGCATCATTGTAAAAATGGTATAAATAATATCAGCGCACTTGTGAAGAATATTAGATTCTTCAGTTGATGTGTATTGGATGCATGGTGTGATTTGTTGACTCTTGAACATCTGCAAAAATCAAACATTTTTGCTACTATGCACTCAGTTTCAAGGCACTTGTCATTGTGAAACCAGTCAAAATTATCTCTATTTCTGTAATATATCATCTATTCTATAAAATGAGACTAAGAAAACGAGAATACAAGAATAAATATCATACGAAAATAGACTGCAAAATAGATGTTTTAAATCATAAACACGGTCAGTTTTTTTCCTCATTATGCACGTGTGGTGCAGGAATTTTTTTATACTGCCCACGATGACCGCACAGACCCATTCTATCACATCTAGGCCTAACAGCCTGTGTGGGGAAATGGACCCCTAAGATAATGTGGACTGTAAATGTTGGTATACTTAGCTTGTAGATGCATCCACGACTACCCAGCCGTCCCAATAGCCGTTGGTTGATGCAGACGTTCACATCCCCCACAGGGCTGTATGGTAAAATAAAATCACAGGAGACTTATATTATTGCCCCAAAGGAGCGTATGCCATATAATCAGTCATTAAATGGACTGAACGGCGGTTTACTCACGGTGTTTGGGCAGATCGCCCGCGTGTGACCAGGTGAATGATAAATCTGCCTAGGTTATGAACATGTTCCCAACTGCGCAGCCTTCTGAACATATACATGTCTGAGCAGACTTACCTGGGTATTTGTATCGGACCCTTAATTCACACACAGAAAACGTCTTGATTGAAGAACGCTGCTGAAGAGTCACTGCCTAGTTAGACAAAGCACTCACAATTGTCTCTCTATGTTCAACAATTTTCAGTCTTTTTGCAGTAGTAAGAAGCTGCGCACACTTCTGAATATACTATGCGATTTTAATGTTAACACTAAACACGCTGGAACAGAGTTCTTATCCGATTTCCCAATGTTAGGGGAGATTGAATAAGCGCACGGACATCCACGACTAATGTTTTTTTGTGGTTAAATCCCCTCACGCCATAGGACTCGCCTCTTTGGTTTATAAGTTCAGTCTAATGCCCTCGTGCCTCAGCGGGGCTTAGCATCGCTGACATCAGCACAATTTCAATACTTGCTACATGCTGCAATTCAAATGCTTGTGTTCTCTAAATACTTCGATTACTGGAACACATGATTGTAAAGTCAAGTGTAGAAACTGATACAACAGTTTCCTATAACTTTCCTGCTAAGGTATAGAGTTACATTTATATCAAATGTCTATTAACTCATATATACTCGTTGCTACTTGGTCAGACAACACGTGACATACTGCGGTCTTTTCATATGTTATTAATTAAGTAGTTTTCGAAGCCAGACACGCCGTCTGGCCCTTTCTAAGGGCCAGAAAGGGTAGGGCCCTTGAAAAGGGCAGAAAGGGCTGATACCCCCCTCTTTTGGATTATTATTATTATAATCAAATAGAAGCGCTAAACCACAGGGGCCCTCTTTTGGAGAATTTTCTCCACAGCCTGTTTCTGCTTGATTTGAGGGCGCTAGAATTTAGGCGTACTAGTACGTCAATAACCCCAGGGCATAAGATGTACTAGTACGACCAAAACCCTGAAAGGATTAAAGAGGCTAGGAGGAATGAAAGGGGCGTAAATCAACCCTCCACGCCTAAGAAGACCTCAACACCCCAAGTAGTGCAGATGCTGCACGGAACCCGTGCCATACCCTACCCTTCATGCCAGTAAACCAGCAATCCGGGATAGCAACCTCACATCCACCGAGCCACCTCGGTGGACAAAAGAGAGGGCGGTCAGATACCCACCACATAGCATACCTCCTTCGGCCACCACCCCCAGAATCCGAAAGGTGGCCTCCAGAGATACACCTGTCGCCCGAAAGATACCCAAACCACACCCCGGGAGACCGGAGAGGGATCGGGACATCCCCCGGCGATCCAGATTCCACGGCAAACTACACCACCGCCAGGAACCTCAACGGAATGGGATGGACCACGGTACCCTTCCCCCTACCTAGGAACTAGAATGCCTGTGGAGAGAAGCTCCCAGGGTTAAAATGGGAAAGGAGTAAGGGAGGGATGAGGAGGAGGAGAAGGAGGAAAGGGAAAAGGGAGGATGGGAAATTGGAGGGGGGATTGGGGGGTAATTAGGTTTGGTCTGAGGAAGAAGACCAAGAGGACCAATTCCTTAGACCGATAGCCTTTTTACCGCAACAAGGAGCCCCCCTTAAAGAGGAGGAGCCCCCCTTAAAGAGGCCAAGGACCTAAAGACCATTATCAGAATTAAGGGTAAAATGAGCATAGTCAACCAAACTTCTTTATTTATGCAAATATTTCAATGGGAATATTGTCTTTGAATTAAGCAGCATTTCATTAGTAGACACTGAGTTATTAGTGAAGTTTTGCCTTTGAGTTATACAGAAAAAAAATGGCCTATTTGATAAGATTTATGGCAGTGCATTGTCTACAAAATTAGTAAGACATACAATGTTCTAGCTGAGATCAGATGAAAGATGAAGAGTTCGGTTATGAAGCTTCAGAGTGGTATGAGCTTTCTGTCAATAGATTGCATTATACATTATTATTATTATAATCAAATAGAAGCGCTAAACCACAGGGGTTATTGCATTATACAAAATGTTGAAATACGTTTTTTTTTTTTGGGGTGGGGGAAATAAAAATCACTAACAAGAAACCGTAAAGGACATCGCAAAATCACTCTGAATTACGATAGAACCATCATTCCTCAATAACCTACGAAAGAATCATGATGCTATGTCAAATACTCTTTGTATGAGAGGGATTATAATGGCAATAACTTATTCCTGAGATATTGATAATTATGCAAGTGTAAAAATCTTAGGAACTCGCCCGCCACCTTTCAGCGCAGTACATCCCACCATGCTTATCAGAGGCTGCAGGGGCACTGAGAGCCGTGTCTGGCCGCAGCTCACTACACCACTACTCACACAAATTGCCATGCAGTGTATTTCAAGTGAAAAAAAATCATAAAAATCACAATTTTAGGGGTAAAAAAAAAAAAAAAACTGACGAATTGCCAACAAGTCTTTTTGCTGACACCAAGAACAAAAAAAATACTTTTTAGGATATACATACTTAGAAATATGATAGAAATAAACAGATTGCATCAAGTTGTTACCAGAATTATGCACTATTTTTTGGTAAGAAAAAATTCTTTTCCATAATTTTTCGATTTTAATTTTTTTTTACATGGAAAGAGGCTCATAACCCCCTTAATTATTATTATTATTATTATAATCAAATAGAAGCGCTAAGCCACAGGGGTTATAACCCCCTTAAGAACCCTTCATGAAGATAAGATTTTGTTTGGATCTCTAACCTAAGAGGGTTAGCCACCCAGGATAACCCAATAAAGTCAGTACAGCATCAAAGGACTGTTTTATTTCCAGTGAGGTTCCTTAATCTTGTCCTCTAGGATGCGACCCACACCAGTTGACCAACACCTAGGTACGTACTTGCTATGTGAACTGGACAACATGTGTAAGGAAACATGCCCAATGTTTCCATCCTTTCCGGGGATCGAACCATGGACACTCAGCTTGTGAAGAAAAAGTAGTGCCTACGAGGCCATGGGCCATCTCATGAAATGTACACTCATGTGTTGCATTAGACGTGACTTTTGTGAAAATTTTGAAACACTCTGAACACTTATATTTTGTTTTGTTGTTTATGAACTTTCATGTGTCTCACTAGATTTTTCTTTTGTAAAAAGTGTTTTAAACACTCTGAACACTGGTATTGTTTTCCTTGTGAATGAATGTTTATGTGATCTATTAGCTGTGATTTTCTTGAAAAGCCTTTTAAACACTCTGAACACTGGTATGTTTTTTCTTGTGAATGAATGTTTATGTGATCTATTAGATTTGATTTTCTTGAAAAGCCTTTTAAACACTCTGAACACTGGTATGGTTTTTCTTGTGAATGAACTGTCATGTGTCGTATTAGATTAAATTGTCTTTTAAAGCCTTTTAAACACTCTGAACACTGGTATGGTTTTTCTTGTGAATGAAGTGTCATGTGTTGTTTTAGATATGAGTTTCTTTTAAAGCCTTTTAAACACTCTGAACACTGGTATGGTTTTTCTTGTGAATGAAGTGTCATGTGTTGTTTTAGATTTGAGTTTCTTTTAAAGCCTTTTAAACACTCTGAACACTGGTATGGCTTTTCTTGTGAATGAACTGTCATGTGTTGTGTTAGATCTGATTTTCTTGAAAAGCCGTTTAAACACTCTGAACACGGGTATGGCTTTTCTTGTGAATGAACTGTCATGTGTTTTATTAGATCTGATTTTCTTGAAAAGCCTTTTAAACACTCTGAACACTGGTATTTCTTTTCTTGTGAATGAACTGTCATGTGTCGTAATAGATGTAATTTTCTTTTAAAGCCTTTTAAACACTCTGAACACTGGTATGGCTTTTCTTGTGAATGAACTGTCATGTGTTTTATTAGATCTGATTTTCTTGAAAAGCCTTTTAAACACTCTGAACACTGGTATGGCTTTTCTTGTGAATGAACTGTCATGTGTCGTAATAGATGTAATTTTCTTTTAAAGCCTTTTAAACACTCTGAACACTGGTATGGCTTTTCTTGTGAATGAACTGTCATGTGTAGTGTTAGATCTGGTTTTCTTGTAAAGCCTTTTAAACACTCTGAACACTGGTATGATTTTTCTTGTGAATGAACTGTCATGTGTCGTATTAGATGTGATTTTCTTTTAAAGCCTTTTAAACACTCTGAACACTGGTATGGTTTTTCTTGTGAATGAACTATCATGTGTTTTGTTACAGTTGATTTACTTGAAAAGCTTTTTAAACACTCTGAACACTCGTATATTATTTTTTGTGAATGAACTCTCATGTGTTGGATAAGACTTGATCTACATGGAAAGTTTTTTAAACACTCTGAACACTGATGTGTGTTGTTTATTTTAGGAACTTTCATGCACTGCATCATGTTACTTATTTGAGAAGTCACTTAGATAATGACTACTAATATGTTTTTTGGCTTATTAAACTCTTGCATGTCATCTGAAATTTCTACCAAAAGAATATTGTGGAAAACATCACTTAAACACACTGTCTTCATATAACTCATTATCTCTTGTTTATTGTCACAATTACCTAATGTTTAGAAAAAAATATTAAAAAACCTTAAAAATATAATTTAAATATATTTTAAATTAACATTATTTACTAACTTATATTGTAAATGAGCAATTAGTGTCCAGACTTTATACAAACTCTAAACACAATGAGCAATGTAGTGGCAAAATTCTAAATAATTCATTGAATATATTATTAGTATTTTATTAACTTTATATGAACTGTAATTATGTAATCAGCATTTTCTTAAGTAATTTTGTTATCTGCTGTTGTTTGTATGACTAAAATTAGTACACTACATCAACATGAGTGTATACATTAACAACAGCACACAGCATTAACATGAGTATATGCATTACCAGCAGCACACATCATCAGTAAAGACATAACAACACAGCCTCATAGGTGTATACAATAACAGCATCACACACTCTCTTAACGTCTGTATATTACACAGCATAGCAGTGTTCACAACAAACTATGTTTAATTAACAGACCCCCCAAATTTGCTGAGCAGCAAATATTGGTCTAGACATGAGAGAATGGGTTTATGTAGTGAGTGTGCACAGTATAAAAATAATCCTGCCACACAGGGAATGATGGTAACAGCTAACCTTTAACTCTGTGTTTCAATTAATATAATAATTTGAGTTATTTTTAGCTGGTAATTCATTATTTATTGCACCAACAGGTAAAGATTACCTAGGTCAGTTTAATACCAAAAAGATAACAGAAATAGACCTCAAAGTGACAGAAATGGTTGATTTTAGGCAATTTTCTTGAGAAAAGGCTGGGGCCTCCCTTTGTCACCCAGTCTGCTTCAGGGTATTCTGTTGAGCCAAGGAAAAAAAAGAGAGAAAATATTGAATTTTGTATATGACGAAGGATTATAATGAAAGGCAAGTGTTATATTAAGAGAAGCCTGGAGATATTATTGTTGATCAAAGCAAAAAGGTGCTTTAGAGGCAGGAATGCCTGTACTGTTTTTTAACAGGAATTTCTTGAAAATATTGTAATATTGGCTAAATTTCCAAATTCCGAGTGCTTAATAGGGTAACTTTTATGGTTGAATGAACAAATGTTTGCAATCAATTTATAGTAATGAAGGTATACCAGCAAAATTTGCCCAAAACTAGCCTCAAATAAAAGGAAATTGCTGCTATTTTGCCCAACTTCTAGCCTGTATGATTTGGACAGTTTAAGTGTTAATAAGAGAACATTTGTGAGGCAGGTAAACATACAATAAAATGATGATGATCAAGACAATACTGAAATATAAGCAGGAACATATAAGATTATTAACAAATATTCTCTATGATATAAGTTAATAAAGACATCTACCAATTATGAGAAAGATGGAAGGAATGTGTGAAGACAAAATACTTGAAGTAGAGAGGGCAATATAGATGATATATTACAATATCCTGCCCACAGTCATTATTTAAGCTAAAGCAAGTAATACAGATGATACATATTATTATTCCAACTGTCAACAAATACAATTTCTAAACCATATAGTTCTATGTACTAAATTTAAGAAAACTGTTAACATGATCTAACATTCAGTTGCCATTGTTAATACTTCTGCAAAATGGTTAATAAATTATTGATTTTATTAGACAATAAAAATTATTACAAAATAAATTTACACACTTTAATAAGGTCCACCTCTGGTGCAAATTGTGGGACTCATAGCCTTGGACAAGTGGATAAAAAGGCTTCAAGGAAGAATATTTAGAATAAGACTCTATACTTAAGTCTTATGACACTAAATAAATATTTACATATGCTAGGAAGCTGTTAAGAAGTAATAAGTTTTAGTGCAAAAGATGTTAATAATACATGTACAGTGTATTATCAGTATTACTCCCTGGAGAAGTGGAACAGAATTCTTCCTCCATAAGCTATGCGTGTCATAAGAGGTGACTAAAATGCTGGGAGCAATGGGCTAGTAACTCTTCTCCTGAATACATTACTAAATTTAAAAAGATAAACTCATTTTTCTTACTGGGTGACCCTACCTCAGTGGGATACTGCAGGTTTGTTGAAACAAGAACTACAGTATTATAGTAAGAGAACTAATGTTCACTTGTTGTTGAAGATGTAGTTGTAATTGTCAGAACAATTAGTTGAGCTTTAAGTCTGGACATTGTTCACACAGTTTCTGCAGAATATCTGCCACTTACAACACTTTCATATTACTGGATGACGACTCTAAGTATAATTCTTTTTTGTCGAGATGATGAACTGCAAAAGGAAAGAATACACATTAATCAACAACTGTAAATTTAATATTCATGATTTTATTAAAGATGTAATTTGTTCTCAACTGGTTTTTAACCAAATGTATAGATGACTAAGTCACATGTAATGTGTATCACCTGAGTATTTAGTTATGTTTGAGAAATGAAATAATCAAAAGAAAAGTCATATAATGCTGCAGGTAGGGATGCACAAAAGGAGAAATGTGCAAAGATGAATAATAGAGAATGAAGGGCAAGAGTGTGAGGTTAGGGATTAATGGAGGAGGGGAGAGTGCAAGAGAACAATAAAAATTGCAGATATTGTAGTAAATTAGTGATTTTAATATCATATACAGTAGACCGTTATATTACACGGAAGTTATGTTCCTTAAAATGCCGTGTTAGGTAAATCCGTGTTAGATAAACTAAAGAACTTATGGGAAAAATAGGGTTACATTCCAAGGAGCCCCAAAAAAGCTAAACAACTTTTTTTTAGACCTACAGACCTTACAAAAATACAGTGTACCCTCCGTTTTCATCATTAATCCGTTCCAGAGAGTCTGATGAAATGTGAAATTAACGAAAAATGAAACAATTTTCCCCATAAGAAATAATGTAAATACAATTAATCTGCTCCAGACACCCAAAAGTATTAAAAAAAAAAATTTTTTTTTTAGCTTATAGATTTACAAACAAAAGAATAAACATTCAACATGACACTTACCTTTATCGAAGACTATTGTTGGTGTATGGAAGACAGGGAGGAGAGAGGACTGGTTATTGTTTGGAAGGGGAATCCCCCTCCATAAGGACTTCATGTACCAAGTCCTCATCCGGGGTTACTTCCCTTCTTTGTCTTTTACTGGCACTAGGACCAGCTTGAGAGTCACTGGACTCGTGTTGCACAAAAAATTGGTCCAGAGAGATCTGTTTCTGGCGTTTCTTTAAGATTTGCCTAAAATGGGACAAGAGATTGTCATTGCACATGTTGCTGAGACAGCTTGCAACAGCTTTCTCAGGGTGACGTTCCTTCACAAATGTGTGCACCCTACTCCACATTGCACAAATCTCCTTAATCTCTGAAGATGGCACCTTCTTCCATCTCTCTTCCTCCTCCTGTGAAGCAATTTCCTCAGATGTGCTTTGTTGCTGTTGCAGATGAAGCTCTTGCAGCTCTTCAGTGGTTAGCTCTTCATTGTGGTCCTCCACCAACTCTTCCACATTCTTGCCACTCACACCCAACCCCATGGAATGCCCCAATGCCACAATACATTCCACAACAGGCGTAGAGTTGACAGGGTCAGCCTCAAACCCTTTAAAATCCTTCTCTTGGACACAATCTGGCCACAATTTTCTCCAAGCGGAGTTCAAAGTCCTGTAAGTCACTCCCTGTCAAGAATTATCTATAAGGCTTATGCAATGGAGGATATTGAAGTGATCTTTCCAGAACTCTCTTAGGGTCAATTGAGTGTCTGAGGTTACATCAAAGCACCTTTGAAACATTGCTTTGGTGCAGAGTTTTTTGAAGTTTGAAATCATCTGCTGGATGACAGGAGTGGTATTAGGGGGCAAGAACTTCACTGTGATGAAACTAAACTCCTCCACCATTTGGTCATCCACGTCTGGAGGATGAGCAGGGGCACTGTCCATTACCAGGAGGCACTTGATTGGCAATTTATTTTCCAGGAGGTATGTCTTCACACTCGGGCCAAACACTTCATTGAACCATTCAAGGAAAATTTCCCTTGTGACCCATACCTTACTGTTAGCCTTCCACATCACACACAATTTACTCTTGACTACACTGTTTTTCTTGAACACACTGAGATTTTCAGAGTGATACACCAGTAAAGGCTTCATTTTTAAATCCCCACTAGCATTACCACAGAACAAGAGAGTTAGCCTGTCTTTCATAGGCTTGTGTCCTGGCAGTGCCTTTTCCTCTTGTGTGATGTAGGTCCTCTTTGGCATTTTCTTCCAAAAGAAGCCTATTTCGTCACAACTGAACACTTGTTAGGGAGGAATTTTTCAGCCTCTACATATTCTTTGAATTCCTGCACTAATTTTTCAGCTGCATGTTTGTCTGAACTTGCAGCCTCACCATGACTTAAAACACTGTTTGCCCCCGGTGGCCTAGTGGGTAAAGCTCTTGCTTCACGCACAGAGGGGCCGGGTTCAATTCCCGGTGGGGCAGAAACATTTCGAAGTGTTTCCTTACATACACATACACACACACATATATACAACAGGCCTAGTGTCTAATTGACATGTGCCTAGGACAAAATGGTAACTGTGTATGCCACTTCGCTTCTTGAATTTTTCGAACCAGCCTTTGCTGGCCTTAAATTCACTAACATCAGCACTCATTCCAGGCATTTTCTTTATGAGATTGTCATGCAACTGCCTTGCCTTTTCGCAAATTATCGACTGCTCAATACTATCTCCCGCTAACTGTTGATCCACACCAACAACAATTTCTCCACATTTTCAATTGTTTGTGATCTCTGTTTCGTTATCACATCGCAACATCAGCTTCCTTGATTTCTTTTTTTTTCGCCACAATGGAACTGATGGTTGGTGTAGGCTTGGCGTACATCCTGGCGAGGTTGGCCACACGTACGCCACTATCGTTTTTCTGTGATTTCTTTCTTTAATTCTATCGTGTTCCTCACTTTCTTTACCAAAGGACTGGCACTAGCAGCTTTTTTTGGGCCAATGGTGACTTATTTAGAAGTCACACACAAACAGGTGCCAAAAACATTGGATTATTACGAAATGTTTCCTATGACCTCGCAGGATAAAGTTCACTTCCCGAGAAACAACCCGACGCTGACTAAGAATGTGTGTGGGAGGCTGTGTGTGCACAGCGCACTCAGAAATGTACAGTACCAACAACGAAAACCGAGGAAAGCAACAAAAACAGAGCCAATATTTTTACGAAAAAAGTCGGCGGTAACTGAAATTCACGAAAACAGAGATCAACGAAAAGGGAGGGTCCACTAAAAAAGTGAATACAGTGAACCCCCGGATTACGATAAAATCAGAAAACAATACATCTTTTCGAAAAATAATGGTTCGGTAAATGATGATCCGCTCGGAAAACGATATTCGTCTTGGAAGCGTACACGGCACAACACTCCATCCAGAGTCAATGTGCCATTGTTTACCATCGAGTGAGCGCCACCCACGAATTCATACCATACATTTTGTCATTATTCCATTGTTTTTAGTGCTTGCAACTGCTAAATAAGCCACCATGGACCCAAAGAAAGCTCCTAGTGCCAGCCCTGTAGTAAAGGGCTGAGAGGGAAGAATGTGTCTTCTTAAGTGATTCAGTGACTCTACGATATGTTATGATATTAAAGCAGCAGGAGTTGATAAAGGCTATAGCATCAGCCAGCGATAAAGTGTAGCATTAACAGTGTAGCAAGTAAGTTAAGCGATTAAGGGATAGAAAAATGACGACACGAAACTTAACTCCTCCAATGTTGTTGGAGTTATATAGGGCAACTGACAACACCGCCATGTGTCTGGCGGGCATCACTATTTAAGGCGTATCTTTCAGTGGCCCTTATACACCCAACAACAAACACCACAACACCAGTCCTCGCATTAGTAATGATATTATATTCATTCTAGAGTATATGTCATGTTTCTATGTTATTAATATTGTTTATTATGTCATACTAGATCAATTGTGATAGATAAATAAGCCATAGAGTTTATATTAGTGTCATTTTGAAGGACTATCTTGTCCTGTCCACAAACGCACACCCCTGTCGCTGGCACAATTCCAAACATTCGCCAGAAACAGAACTCTCTGGAACACTTTTTTGAGCAACAGGGGTCCAGTGACTCTCAAGCTGGTCCTAGTGGCATAAAAAACAAAGAAGGCAAGTAACCCAGGAAGAGGACTTGGTACCTGAAGTGTTAATGGAAAGGGATTTCCCTTCCAAACACTAGTAACTACTCCTTCCTCTCTCCTCCTCCCATCTTCCACACATCAACATCTCTTCATTAAAGGTAAGTGTCAAGTTATTACTGTTTTATGTACTTTATATCTCATTCTTTTTTGTGTAATTTAATGTGGAAACAATATTTATTTTAATACTTTTGGGTGTCTGAAACCGATTAATTGAATTTCCATTATTTCTTATGGGGAAAACAGATTCGGATTACATTATTTTCGGTTTACATTATGCCCTCTGGAAAGGATTAATCACGTAATCCGGGGGTCCACTGTATGTAATTGCAGTTCATTGTCATGATATATTATGTTGTTTTTACTGCTCAAGATTATAAATGCCACAGAAATACAGTGATACCTGAGTTTCGGCAATAATTTGTTCCAGAAGGCTGTTCAAGTCATAATAATGACCCTTGTACTTCATGACCGGCGTGGGACATTTAGGGCGAGGAGTGCCATTACTAAACAAATTTGTTCCCATAAGGAATAATGTAAATTACGTTACTCTGTTTCAGACCCCCAAAAATACACTTACATAATTGTTCAAGTTGGGAGCTGTACGAAACTTGGGGAACCACTGTATTTATAAATTTATTACAATAATGCAGTAGTCTACATAAAAATACAGTGGAACCTTGGTTTTCATCGAATTCAGATTTCGACACTTTTTTTTTTTTTGTAAAAATATTGTCCCAGTCTTGTCCAGCTTGGACAAGACTAGGGTGGAATGCAAACGGAGGAGAGTCCATTGATCTGCTCCCCATGAATGATGTGCAAGAATTTTAATGAGATTTAGGCGACCATGGCAATCTGCCATGAAGGCAATCTGCCTTCAAAGAGGAAATGTGAGGTTGCATGTCCACCGGCGATCGAAGAAAAGGCCAAGAAACTTGACCGTATCACATTCTGGAATACGTGAACCATGTAAATATAATGGAATATCCGGGATAAGAGGAAGTCTAGTGAAGGTAATGAAATGGGTTTTAGTACTAGGGGCAATTTACCTAGGTTGGTTATGAGAAAGGTAGAGTAGTGGTCTGTGGTGTTGTCTGTGATTATGCCTGATTTTAAAGGGGATATAGTGTTAGTCCAGATGTGGTCTAATAAGGAGATACTAGTCTCAAGAGATTCTTGTAGGTTTTGATACTGTTGGTAGCAACAAGAAGTTATTCATAGTGTTTGTGAATTTGGTTACTTATGGGTCCTGGTCATGTAGGAGATTTATGTTGAAATCTTCGAGCAGTAAATGGTCTTTGTTCATGTGTGCATCAGTTATCAGGTTTCCTAATTTTTCATTAAAGTGGTAAATGTTTGACTGTTGTACTCTGTAGATGTTTATCACTGTGAGGGGTCAAAACATATCATAGAATCACTGAATCGCTTAAGGAGACACATTCTCCCCTCTCAGCCATTTACCAAAGAGCTTGCACTAGGAGCTTTCTTTGGGCCCATGGTGGCTTATTTACCAGTTGCAAGCCCTAAAAACAATGGAATAATGAGGAAATGTACCGTATGAATACATGGAGTGACCGTCACTCGCTGGTAAACAATGGCACACTGATTCTGAATGGTGTGTCAGGCCACTCGGGCCGGGTGTACGCGTCTATGACCAATGACGATTACCGAGCGGAATTACGATCACCGAGCCAATATTTTTACGAAAAAACATCACGAACACCGAATATTACGAATTCCGTTGACTACGAACACCGGGGGTCCACTGTATCTTATATTTTCCTGCGGTTTTAACAATAGTCCTTTTTCGTTTCTTAACTTTCTTGATCTTAGAATTAATGCTAGTCCCTGATCTTTCTTTCTTTTTACCCCTCCCTGATCTACGCTCACTGCTAGTAACAAAACCACTTCCTGTATGGCACCCACTAGTAACAGGGAAATCCCCTTCTATAAAGACATCAGGTAACAAGTTCTTGCCTTCCTGCTACACTCCCTGCATGCCTGCTACACTCCCTGCATGAATGCTACACTCCCTGCATGAATGCTACACTCCCTGCATGAATGCTACACTCCCTGCATGAATGCTACACTCCCTGCATGAATGCACACTCCCTGCATGAATGCCACACTCCCTGCAGGAATGTCACACTCCCTGCAGGAATGCTACACTCCCTGCAGGAATGCTACACTCCCTGCAGGAATGCTACACTCCCTGCAGGAATGCTACACTCCCTGCAGGAATGCTACACTCCCTGCAGGAATGCTACACTCCCTGCAGGAATGCTACACTCCCTGCAGGAATGCTACACTCCGCGGATGCTACTCCTGCAGGAATGCTACACTCCCTGCAGGAATGCTACACTCCCTGCAGGAATGCTACACTCCCTGCAGGAATGCTACACTCCCTGCAGAATGCTACACTCCCTGCAGGAATGCTACACTCCTCTGCATCCGCAGGTCTAATTGCATTAAACATGAGAAGTATCCCTGCATAAAGCTACTGCATGAAGGACATTAAACATAAATTCCGAATATAGTACTTCTAATATTAAACTAGTCTTAAGTTTGCCTGATATATGTGACTGCATATAGAGCTTTAATTTGGGTTTCACCTACTAGCAGCCTAGACCAGGGTTTTACGTGGTACTAAGTACACTAAATTCTGCGCCCTCAAATCAAGTGGAAACATTCCTAGGTGAGACTCACAGGGTGCAGTATAAAAAATGACCACAAGTGCAATGAGAAAAACTGACCGTGTTTTTGGTTCAAAACAGCGACTTTGCAGTCTATTTTCGTATAGTATTTATGCTTGTATTCTCGTTCTTAAGTCTCATTTGATAGAATGGATGATATATTACAGAAATAGAGATAATTTTGACTGGTTTCACGATGACAAGTACCTTGAAACTGAGCGAAAAGTAGCAAAAATGTTCGATTTTTGACGATATTCAAGAGCAAACAAATCCCACTATGCGTCCAATACACATCAACTGGGTAGTCTAATATTCTTGCACAAGTGCGTTGATATTATTTATACCATTTTTACAATGATGCAGTTGTATACATAACAGTAAATCTTTTATTTTTTGTGAGAATAAAAAATCAAAATGGAATGTAAAAGTAATATAAGAGGGGCCTGGAGACGTGACTAATGAACAGATAAAATGTTATTTGAGTACCAGGAATGTCTGTGTTGTTTATTATGGACCCTATTTTGAAATTGGCATCTTTTGAAATTTGTGTGAAATTGGCCAAATTGCCAATTTCTGACCACCTTATTGGGTAGATAAAATCAGTAAATTGGCAGTTTCTTATACTCAATTGATAGAACAAATGGAATACTAGCAAAATAGCTATAATTTTCGTAGACTGAAACATTGGAATTTGCTGAAAATAGGGCTCAAAGTGGGTGAAATCGCCGATGCGTAAATGTCATTGGTACCGCTAACATCGCGGGAGCATAATTCCGTTAGTTTTCCATCAAATTTCATAACTTTGGTGGCGTTATGATCGGAAAAGATTCTTTATCATTTCATAAGAAAAAAAAAAAAAATTCCGAAAAAATTGCGACCCTGAGAACGAGTTTGGCAGAGGGCCTCGCGACCCTCAAAGGGGTTAATAGAAACTATGTAACATTCCAAGACAAATCTATTCTTATTACTAATTTTACAATCTAAATATTTTGAACTACCTCACTATTGTTAACCTATTTAACCCTTTGGGGGTCCAAGGGGGGTCTCTGAAACTCGTTCTCAGGGTCCACGAATTTAAAAAAAAAAAAAAAAATTTCTTATGGAATGATAGAGAATCTTTTTCCGATCATAACGCCACAAAAAATATGAAATTTGGTCGAAACCTAACGGAATTATGCTTTCGCGAAGTTAGCGGTAGCCATGACACTTACGCATCGGCGATTTCGCCCACTTTGAGCCCTATTTTCGGCACATTCCAATGTTTCAGTCTACTAAAATTATAGCTATTTCGCTAGAACTCCATTTCATCTATCGATTGAGTACAAGAAACCGCCTATTTACCAATTTCAACTACCCAAAATAGTGGTCAGAAAATGGCAATTTGGCCAATTTCACACAAATTTCAAACGATGCCAATTTCAAAATATGATCCATAATAAACAAGACAGACATTCCTGGCACTAAAATAACATCTTCTCTGTTCATTAGTAACGTCTCAAGGCCCCTCTTACATTACTTTTGCTTTCCATTTTGAATTTTTATTCTCACAAAAAAATAGAAGATTTATTGTTATGTATACAACTGCATCATTGTAAAAATAGTATAAATAATATCAGAGCACTTGTGCATGAATATTAGACTCGCCAGTTGATGTGTATTGGACGCATGGTGTGATTTGTTTACTCTTGAACATCGTCAAAAATCGAACATTTTCGCTACTTTGAGCTCAATTTCAAGGTACTTGTTATTGTCAAACCAATCAAAATCATCTCTATTTCTGTAATATATCTTCCATTCTATCAAATAAGAACAAGAAAACGAGAATACAACAATAAATACCATACGAAAATAGACTGCAAAGTCGCTGTTTTAAACAAAAACACGGTCAGAGTTTTTTCCTCATTATGCACTGTGTGGTGCAGGAATTTTTTTATACTGCGCACACTGACCGCACAGACCCATTCTATCACATCTAGGCCTAACAGCCTGTTTCTGCTTGATTTGAGGGCGCTAGAATTTAGGCGTACTAGTACGTCAATAACCCTAGTGCGTAAGATGTACTAGTACGACCAAAACCCCGAAAGGGTTAATTATTTGAAACTTGTATTCATTTGTAATTCGTAATACAATCTAATTATTCTGAACTACCTCACTATTGTAAATCTATTTAATCACTTGAAATTTGTATTCATATGTAATTTGTAATATAGATTAAGAACTAGTATTAAGTATGCCCGAAATGCCTAGCATGCCCAGGCATGCTAGTCATGCTAACGGCCATCTTTGTAATTACTGTATTGTCTTTTAACCCTTTGGGGGTCGACAGGCCTTCTCGGAAATCTGTTCCTGGGGTCGATTTTTTTTGGGGAAAAAAAAAAAAAAATTCTTATGGAATGATAGAGAATCTTTTTCCGATCATAATGCCACCAAAATAATGAAATTTGATCGAAAACTAACAGAATTATGCTTTCGCAATTTAGCGGTATTGATGACATTTACGCATTGGGGATTTCGCCCATTTTGAGCCCTATTTTCGGCACATTCCAATGATTCAGTCTACTAAAATTATAGCTATTTTGCTAGAACTCCATTTCTTCTATTGATTGAGTACAAGAAACTGCCTATTTACCAATTTCAACTACCCAAAATAGTGGTCAGAAAATGGCAATTTGGCCAATTTCACACAAATTTCAAACGATGCCAATTTCAAAATAGGGTACAGAATAAACAAGGCAGACATTCCTGGCACTAAAATAACATCTTCTCTGTTCATTAGTCACGTCTCCAGGCCCCTCTTACATTACTTTTGCTTTTCATTTTTAATTTTTATTCTCACAAAAAATAATAGATTTACTGTTATGTATACAACTGCATCATTGTATAAATGGTATAAATAATATCAGAGCACTTGTGCATGAATATTAGACTCGCCAGTTGATGTACAGTGGTCCCTCGGTTTTCGCTGAAAATTCGTTCCAGAATGCTGCTCAAGTGCCATTACGACAATTTACTTCCTTAAGAAATAATGTCACATAGGTTAGTCTATTTCAGAACCCCAAAAATACACTTGCAACAGCATTTACGAAAATACACTTACATAAATGTTCGAGTTTGGAGATGCACGAAAACCGAGGGACCACTGTATATTGGACGCGTGGTGTAATTTGTTTACTCTTGAACATCGTCAAAAATAAAAAAAATTCGCTAATTTAAGCTCAATTTCAAGGCACTTGTCATTGTCAAACCAATAAAAATCATCTCTATTTCTGTAATATATATTCCATTCTATCAAATGAGACTAAGAAAACGAGAATACATCAATAAATATCATACGAAAATAGACTGCAAAGTGGCTGTTTTAAAAAAAAAAAAAACGGTCGGAGTTTTTTTTCTCTCATTATGCAGTGTGTGGTGCAGGATTTTTTTTATACTGTGCACACTGACCACATAGACCCATTCTTTCATATGTAGGGCTATCAGCCGTTTCCCACTTAATTTGAGGCCGCTAGAATTTACGCGTACTAGTACGGCACCAACCCCTGCTCGTAAAACGTACTAGTACGGCACCAACCCCCAAAGGGTTAAATGTAAAACACACATTCTAATTTCATACAGAGAAATAAATAATCTGAATCTGAATCTGAATACATGCATCACTCTGAACATGTGCGTCACACTCGGAACATGTGTGTCACACTGAACATGTGCGTCACACTCTGAACATGTGCGTCACACTCTGAACATGTGTGTCACACTCTGAACATGTGTACAGTTCGTATTTCTAACGGCTATACCATAGCTGTCCACATGATCACCATGTGATCTTTCGTAGCCAATCATAGGCCACCCTCTTTTGAACGCGAGGAGTGCCCGCTCCCCAGTGAGTTAGTTCCATCCTGATAGGCAGAGAAGATGGACGTAGGCCTGCAACTCTCTAAGCTCCAATAGAGTTAACGCCTCTAATATACGCTACCATACCAAGCTCATCTTTAATATATTACCCAATCTACGCAAGAACCCCCACAACACAAATGGTGGCAGCGTGTGGGCAAAGATTATGGTAATTGAGAAGATTTGAGAGGAAGATAGAGCCTGTTCGTTGTGAGTGCCAAGCCAGCATACCTACCAACCGCCACCCATCAACCTACCCTTAACCGGTGACGTCAGCCATCCAAGACTCTTCTGAAGCAGTGTCTCAAGTCTTCTGGCTTCTAATTGCAAGTAAACCTTCAAAGAGTTGATCTGGGTTTTGCAATTAAGCCAACAAGTAAGCCAACTTATGGGAGAGAGCCTAAGCCAGCCTATAGTCATCCAGTCTGTCTCCTGCCATTCATCCAGTTCCTCACTGCTGTGTGCAAGTACAAGCATTCAAGTACAGTCATCCCTTGGTTTTCGATTGTCCCAGTTTTCGGTGATTTTGGTTTTCGCCGACTTTTTTTGAGGAAAATTTGTCTCAGTTTTTGCCGATTGTTTTAATTTTCGCCGACCGTATGGGACCTGTCCACCAGTGCCGCACACATACAAAGGCCGTAGGCCCGCCTCCCACGCACATTGTCACGCAGTCTAGCATTGTTTACGCTTGAGTGAACATCACCCCAGGAGTTCATACAAAACATTTATTAACAATTCATTGTTTTTGGCCCTTGATTACTGTGTGTGACTACTAAATAAGCCACCATGGGCCCAAAGAAAGCTCCTAGTGCCAGTCCTTTGGTAAAGAAAGTGAGAAACACGATGGAGTTTAAGAGTGTAGCAGGCATGTAGGGAGTGTAGCAGGCATGCAGGGAGTGTAGCAGGTATGCAGGGAGTGTAGCAGGTATGCAGGGAGTGTAGCAGGTATGCAGGGAGTGTAGCAGGTATGCAGGGAGTGTAGCAGGTATGCAGGGAGTGTAGCAGGTATGCAGGGAGTGTAGCAGGTATGCAGGGAGTGTAGCAGGTATGCAGGAAGTGTAGCAGGTATGCAGAGTGTAGCATGTATGCAGGGAGTGTAGCAGGTATTCATGGAGTGTAACATGTATGTGTAACATGTAGCATGAATGCAGAGAGTGTAGCATGTATGCAGGGAGTGTGGCATGTATGCAGGAAGTGTAGCATATATGTAGAGAGTGTAGCATGAATGCAGAGAGTGTAGCATGTATGCAGGGAGTGTGGCATGTATGCAGGAAGTGTAGCATATATGTAGAGAGCGTAGCAGGTATGCAGGGAGTGTAGCAGGTATGCAGGGAGTGTAACATGTATGCAGGGAGTGTAGCAGGTATCCAGGGAGTGTAGCAGGTATGCAGGGAGTGTAGCAGGTATGCATGGAGTGTAGCATGTATGCAGGGAGTGTAGCATGTATGCAGGGAGTGTGGCATGTATGCAGAAGTGTGCATGTATGCAGGAGTGTAGCAGGTATGAGGAGTGTAGCAGGTATGCAGGGAGTGTAGCAGGTATGCAGGGAGTGTAGCAGGTATGCAGGAGTGTAGCAGGTATGCAGGAGTGTAGCAGGTATGCAGGAGTGTAGCATGTATGCAGGGAGTGTGGCATGTATGCAGGGAGTGTAGCATGTATGCAGGAGTGTAGCAGGTATGCAGGGAGTGTAGCAGGTATGCAGGGAGTGTAGCAGGTATGCAGGAGTGTAACATGTATGCAGGGAGTGTAACATGTATCCAGGGAGTGTAGCATGAATGCAGGGAGTGTAGCATGAATGCAGGAAGTGTAGCATGTATGCAGGGAGTGTAGCATGTATGCAGGAAGTGTAGTATGTATGCAGGGAGTGTGCATGTATGCAGGAAGTGTAGCATGTATGCAGGAGTGTAAGCAGGTATGCAGGGAGTGTAGCAGATGCAGGAGTGTAAGCATGTATGGAGGGAGTGTAGCATGAATGCAGGGAGTGTAGCATGTATGCAGGGAGTGTGGCATGTATGCAGGAAGTGTAGCATGTATGCAGGAGTGTGCATGTATGCAGGAAGTGTAGCATGTATGCAGGAGTGTAGCAGGTATGCAGGGAGTGTAGCAGGTATGCAGGAGTGTACATGTAGCAGGAGTGAGCATGTCAGGGAGTGTAGCAGTGTATGCAGGAGTGTAGCATGTATGCAGGGAGTGTAGCATGTATGCAGGGAGTGTAGCAGGTATGCAGGGAGTGTAGCAGGTATGCAGGGAGTGTAGCAGGTATGCAGGGAGTGTAGCAGGTATGCAGGGAGTGTAGCAGGTATGCAGGGAGTGTAGCAGGTATGCATGGAGTGTAACATGTATGCAGGGAGTGTAGCAGGTATGCATGGAGTGTAACATGTATGCAGGGAGTGTAGCATGAATGCAGGGAGTGTAGCATGTATGCAGGGAGTGTAGCATGTATGCAGGGAGTGTAGCATGTATGCAGGGAGTGTAGCATGTATGCAGGGAGTGTAGCATGTATGCAGGGAGTGTAGCAGGTATGCAGGGAGTGTAGCATGTATGCAGGGAGTGTAGCATGTATGCAGGGAGTGTAGCAGGTATGCAGGGAGTGTAGCAGGCATGCAGGGAAGTGACCCCAGATAAGAACTTGGTACCTAAATTCCTTATGGAAGGGGATTCCCCTTCCAAAAAATAGGGTCTCTTCCCTCTCCACTCCCCCCTCTCTTCAATCCAGCAACATCAGTCTTCAATAAAAGTAAGTTCTACATAGAGTTCATTCATTTGTATATGTAAATCTATCTTTAAGGCCCCCCCAAATTTTTTTTTTCCAAACTTCTGGGTTTCTGGAACGGATTAATTGAATTTCCATTATTTCTTATGGGGAAAATAGTTTTGGTTTTCGCCGATTTTGGTTTTAGCCGATCCATCTGGAACGGATTAAAATCGAAAACCGAGGGATGACTGTATAAGTATACCAATCTACCAGTCAAGAGGGCTTAAGCCAGGCCTAAGCCAGCAAGACATACAAGTAAGCCAGTCGCTTCTTCAGCACAGTCAGTTTCTTGAAGTATTGTCTCCAATTGCTCTGTGCTACCAGTCGGACTATTGTCAGAGTGTTATTTATTATTCCTGTGGGTTTTGTACAAAAAAAAGCCCTGAGTTAGTGAGTGTTTTCCAAGCTCTTGAGAAATAGTGTACTGCACAACGCCGTGACGTCATACCGCGCGCGACCAGTAACCAATCACACGCGAGTCCCACTCTCGCTAGTCAGCCAATCACGCTCCACCGCCACCCAAACAAAAACACCACTCACTACTCCTATGAAGTTCTTACTTTGTGGGCTATTTTAACCCTTATTGGGTTCCCAGCATCATTATTTCGGCTCAGGTGCGAGGTGAAGACCCAGAAAGAGTGTTTTAGCGCCTGCATTAGGGCCTGGCATTTGAGTCCATCGATGCGCTACTTCTTCAAGAATCGCCAGCAGCAGTAGAACCCAGGAATCAAATTCTCCTCCTCCATCCTCTACACTCGCCGTTCATTCATCATTAGCGACAATTCTGTTATAAACATTGTGTGTGTGTGTGTGTGAGACATTTCTGCAATGAATTCTCTTAGTGATAATTTGTGTTCTACAGTGTTTACCATATTTGTGTTACAATATTATTATTTTTGTCGCTCAGTGTCTCCCTCATTGTCTTAATTCATGTTTATGTTCCCTGTGTAATATTCTCTATACCTGCAGTAAGTACTTTTTGTGTGCAGTATAATATATTTTTTTTTTTCCAGTTCCTCAGTGCAGTATTTAATTTATTGCTAATTATTTCTGTGCTGTGTTACATATTATTTCAATGTTTATGCCCCAGTGTTCCTAATTGCATATTTTATTTTATTGTGTGCTATTCAGTGTGTTTCATTAATTTTTGTGCCAGTATCTCACCTGTTTTAATTCCACAGACAGTATACATTTTTGTGTCAAACAGTGCCTCATTTTTCTTAATTTTTGCAGAACCTGTTCATAGAATATTTTGTCTGAAGCAAGAACTATCTTTATACCAATTTTTACATGAAAGATCTTATTGCATAAATTATTACCCATTCAGTGACTGACTCTTGTTGTGTTGTATGTTCTCTGCAAAACTAAGTTTTTACCCTGTATTTTGTGTATTATTGTCTTTTTGTTGATTTCTTCAATAATTCCCTTAAACAAATTCACTCTTAATAATAATAATAATAATAATAATATAACAATTATATTTTTATTTCGTTGCAAGTTACAAGTATACATAGTTATTGGTAGTTACGATTATAAAACTGTAATGCAAGGAGACCCACTGGCATGCCATGGCATTAGGGGCAGCTTATTCTAAAGATTTATTCACTATGTACATAATACTAGAGAAATTGATTGAGTTTATTCTAGTTATATATTATTTCAAATTAACAAAATGATGATACTATACTATTAAAAGGGACAATATGATGATATGAAATTCCCAACAAGTGTTAAGGAGGATGACAATATAAAACTGAAAGTTTGTTCAGTATGATTATTTAGTATAGGGTGAGTAGGTGATTTTGAGAACAGTCTTAATTGTTTTTCAGAAAAAGGTTAACTTAATATTTACTGGTAATGTTTTCCCAGATTCGGGGGCCCATGTGCATAAATTTTTACATTGGTTAGTATGGACTGGGGGTTGTCAAATATTGATCTGTGTCTTGTTTTGTGGTGTAACACCTATTATAACTTATACCTCATAATGTATAAACCTGTTATATCTCATAATGTATAAACCGGGTTTATCTCATAATGTTTTAAAACCTGTTATATCTCATAATGTATAAACCTGTTATATCTCATAATGTATAAACCTGTTATATCTCATGATGTATAAACCGGGTTTCTCATAACGTATAAACCTGTTATATCTCATAATGTATAATTTTTTTTTTTTTTTTTATTAACATCCCGATTCCCAAAAGGGAAAAACCCGAAAAAAAAAACTTTTCATTTTCATTCCCCTTTCATTTCCCTTGCCAAAGGGGTGTTTTTAAACTAAAAAAAAAAAACTGAAACATTTACCCCCTTCCTTTCCAGAAATTCCGGCACTTTTCTCCCCATTTTTTCCAAGAAAAAAGGGGCCCGGGCCCTGCGGTTTCCTTAAACCCCTTCCCATAAATGTTTTTTCCAATGAACTGCAGAAAATTTTTTAAAAAACCAAATTGCCCCCATTCACTCCAAATAAAATACGGCCCCAAACACCCAAAACCCAACCCCTTCGACACAAAATTTTTCCCTTTCCCTCCCCCCAATTTCCCGGGGGGGCCCCCCTTTTTGCCCGCCTTCCCAAAAACTAAGTTTTTTCATTTCGAAAATCACTTGTTGGTTCCATTCTCCAATGTCAAAACCAATAACCCTTCCTTTAGCCCTGGAAAAAAAACGTTTTGGAACCCGCACCCCTCCAAATTTTCCAAATCCAAAATTCTTGCTTTTTTAAAAAACCCCACAGTTGCCTCAGAAAAAATCCCCTTCCATGCCCCAGCCTTTCCTGTTGAACATTACCACCCGCTTCACACCCAATAAACGTTTAAAACTATACCTCAACCCCCTTTTAGCCCCCAGGGAAAAAGGTTTTTTGTTTTCCACGACTTTTGCCCCCACCCCTTTTTCCCCTAAAAAAAATTTATATTCATCATCCTTAAAAATTTTCATGGACCAAAATTTTAAATTTTCCCAAATATTAAATTTTCATTCTTCCCCCATACTCTTTTTCCCCCCAATTTTTTTTATTTTTTCAACTTTGGTCACCTATTCTTTTTTTATCCTCATCACCTTACTTTTCCTTATTACTTTAATTTTTTCCTTTTACACCCCTTCTCCTTTTTATAACCCTTGACTTTTTAAACCCCTCCCAAAAGCACGGGGAATCGAAAAAAGCAACTGTGACAACTCCCACTTTGTTTTTGCTTTTTTAAATCTTTTGGAACACCTTTTTCCCCAAAGACCCTGATTCATTTCTTTAACCCCATTTAAATATATTGAAAAACCAGGGGTGACATCCACATCCTTGTAAAAGGGCCCCTTTTTCCTGGGAAATAGTCCCTTCCCCCCTACACACTCAAACCCTGAGCCTCCTATCCTCTTTAAAAACTCTTATCTTTCAGTAACCTTCCTCCTATTCCTTCACCTGCAACATCTGCCACATTGCCCCCCATCCCACCTATTTTCCAAATCCATAAACCACAAAAAAATCTTTCCCTTTCCCAAAATCTGTTATAATTAAAACAACCTTATAAAGAAATTTCTCATGTACCCTTGCACTCCTTGTAACTCATCTAATGACCATATAAACTATTTTTTCCCCAAAACAAAAAAATTGATTTACAGTAGACCCTCATTTAGCAGACTTTATGTTTGGGGTTTTGGGTATTCGCGATTGAAGAATTTCGGCACATTTTTATCTTAAAAGACATAAACCTTTTATTACGGTTGCTGGAGGAAAAAATTTTAAGCCGGCGTCTCGGTAGGTTAAACCATTGAGTCAATGGGGGGCCCTGAGGGGCGCTATGAGCCACATCAAATGTTTAATGCTGGAGACAAGTGTTTTCTGGAAAAAATGCCAACATGAACATATCCCGTGGGGGAGAAAAGTACCCCGGTTTAAGACAGCAAAAAGGGTCCCTTTACCTTGTTTTGCGGTTGCATCAGGAGATTTCAAGTGTAAGCCCATTTTGGGTTTTTTACCGCATTAAAAATCCTCATGCTTTGAGGGGAAAAAAAATTTGTTTTCCCCTTTCCCCCCAAAATAAATTTATTCAGGGAACAGAGATAGTTACATTGATTTATCATAGCAAACATATGTGGAGAGAACCTAGGATAACCCAAAATGTTATCCTTGAGAACCCAGGGTAACCCAAAGTGTTATCCCCAGAAACCCAGGAAACCCAAAATTTGGATCCCGGGTTCTCTACACATTCTAATTTTGATTTTGTAACTGTATCTGTGTTACCCCGAATAAAAACCCCTTTGGAAGAAAAACAAAAACCATTCCCCCAAACGGGGCCCCAAAGTTGTGGAACAGCTGGGAGACCACCCCCTTCCCCTTTTTCCCCCCCAAAACCCCCCCATCTTTTTTCCATCCGTAAGCCAGCTGTTTGTGAAGAATAAGAAAGTGGTTTTGTTTTGATTTTCCCCCCCTTTGGGCTTCGAAACCCTCAATCCTGAGTGCCATTCTGTTGCCCAAAAATATTGAAAAAAAAAAAAAATTTTTTTTCTTATCAAAATTTTAAGATTATTTTCTGATTTTTTTTACCCAAAAAACAGTTTTTTTAAATCAATCCTTGAGATAGGAGGTGTAAGTTGGAAAATGTCTCGTCGGCAAAAAGGGGCACTCCCGGGCACACTGTATTTTTTTGTTTACTTCCATTCGTAGATTTCTTTTTTTTTCACTATTTTTTTTTTTGTAACTTATGTGGCCCTTTTTAGCCCAAAGGTAAGGTGCAATGTTTATATATCCCTTTTTGTATGCAGCCTATACTAGTATAAACATTAGTTTTTTTTATTTTTTTTTACAAAATTTTTTTTCCAAAAACCCAAACAATAAAAAAATTTTTTATTTTTGGGGTTCCCAAAATAAAAAAAAAATTTTAAATTTCCCCAAACATTTTCCTAAACCCCCCTTTTTTTTGGGTTGGGAATTTTTAAAAAGGGGGTTTTGGGTTTTGGTATTTAAACCTCCCCAAATAAAAAAAATTTTTTTTGGGGGGGGGTTTTTTAAAAAAAAACCCTTTTTTCCCTTTTTCTTGAGAGGGTGGAGGCAAAAATGGAAAAAGTGATCCCCAGGCCTTAGGGAGGGCATGTGTTAAAAATTTTTTGGGGGTTTTTGGTCTATTGCAGGTTTGCCTTTTTTTTTTAAATTTTTTGTTGATGACTGAAAAAAAAATTTTCCCCCAAATTTTGGGGGGTTTTTTTTTGGGCCCCAAAAACCCTTTAAAAATGTTATAAGCATTCAGGGGGGGAAATGTCAAAAAGGGGGGGAAAAAAAGAGTTTTTTGTTTTTTATAACTCCCCCCGGACACAATCAGCAAACCCCCCGCATGTCACATTTGCCCAAAAAGGGCCCATATTGGGGTTGTAGCCCATCACATTTAAAAAGGCTTTGGAAGGGGTTTTTTTTGGGGTCTTTTATTCTGCTTGCCAGTGTCTCCCATTTCAGTTTAACTGATGCCCAACAATGTGACATCCGTTTGTTTTGCCACCGAAATCCCATGATGTCATTGGCAGAAACACCTGCACTTCACCTTTTGAGTGGGCGCAAACCCCTAGGCATATGTTTACGTTTGCCCGGTGCCCACCACGTCTTCATGTTCCCCAAAGAAATCACTAAAGAAAGGGCTTGTGTAGGGGGTTTAAAAATATATAATATATCCCCCCTTCCCGAATGGTTCCATCATTTTTAAAAACCCCACATCACCAGAGCCCCCAATAACTTCCTGGTATCTTGCAATGTATTACCCAGTGAAAACAATTATACCCCAAAAACCCGCCCCCTTTTTTTCAATCACACAGTACAAATAATTTTTTTAAAACCCCTTTCCCCCTTTTTTTGGGTTTTTATCCCCTTTTAAAGACAGTCTCCCTTTTTAACAAAATAAAAAAACTCATCATTAACCAAAACTTCCTGAAGGGATAAAAATACATACAGCACTTTTTTTTCCCCGTACAGGGGAAAACATTCCCCGATCTTATATAACCTGTCGTTTCTGTGGGGGCCCGGTTTTATCAAAAAATTTAAGCATACGAAAACAGTATCAAAAACGATTCCTGGTATAATATCACAAAAACCCTTTTTGGGAAAATTTTTCCCTTTTTTGTGGGAAATATGTGTTGACAGTGTGCTTATAAACATTGGGATAAGCAAATTTTGGAAAGAAAAAGGGGACATCTCTGCCACAGTTGTGTCCTTCCACTGGTTTTAAACCGGCCCCTTTTGAAAATATTGTGTTTTAAAGGTGTACTCATAGTATGTGTTGCTTTCCCTGACAATAATGTCCATCGGGGTTTTTTCCAAGAATAACTAAAAAAATTCTAGTTCAGTAGCATTGTTCCCAAGTGTACACATTTCGTATTCCCCTTTGTGCTTCATCAAAGTCATGGGGATTGGGGAAAAAAATTGTCACCTTCTGCCAACCCGGGGGGCCCGGGCTGCTTTTGGGGGGGCTGGAAATTTTACGGGGGGGTTTTGGTTTTGCTGGTTTTGGGGGGGTTTTCAGGTTTGGTTGTGCAGGGTTTTTTGGGTTTTTCAGGTTTTTTGGTTTTTTCAGGGTGGGTGTGGGGGGGGTTTTGGGGGGGGGGTTTTGGGGTGCTGAGTTTGCCCGCGTGGGGGCCCCTCCCGGTGCCCATGACTCGGCCCCCCCCCAACACCCCCCCACCCCCCCCTTTTCGCATCCCCATTGTCCTTCATCCCCTCTTCACTATCAATTGTGGTGTAGGGAAAAGTGTAATTTCCGGGTTTCCCCTTTTTCCCTTTGGGGAAAAACATATGGACCTACCAGAAGCATGCTGCGGGGGTACATACTGCCCCTTTACTGGAGGGCCCCTCCCTCACTGTCACCATAGAACTGCCCTTTCCCAAAACTTTGGGGAAAAAAAATGTCATCATCACTTACACTGCTCCCTCAAGGGGGCATGTACCGGGAAATAGTTTTCCCCTTTGGGCCCCCTACAGGTGAAAAAAAAATTTTTTAAGGCCCCGCACCAGATGTGGAAGGCTGTGGGTCATCAGGGTTTTTATCATAATTTGTTATCCTGGGGACTTTCGGTTCCCCCCTGAAAACCATGGAATTCACATTCACTGGCACCCAAAACTGTTTGAACTATCCCTTGGGGGGGGCCCCAATTCGCCGGGGGGTGAAATTCTTCTTACCCAAGCATGGTGAAAAAAGACTACAAACATGGGCTCCCCTTTCACCCGGGTCCCCATTTTTTTTTTAATGGGAACCCCCACCCGACCCATTTTTCACATGGGGGCCTACCAGCTTTCCCCTTCATTTAAAAGGGGCCCCCAAAAAATTTAAAGGGGGATAGATAAGTCCCAAAAAGTGGCTCGTAAGGCCCTTTTATACGGGGGGAAACAGTCAAAAGGGGTTTAAAAATTTTTTTTTCTTGTATTTTTCCAAAAAAATCATGTCACCCAGTAAAGGGATACCCCGTGTTGCTTTTTAAATGGAAAGGGAAAAGGGATAACATTTCTTAAGTCTTAGAATTAACGAAGAAAAAAAAAGATATTAGACAAGACAACCTGTGGCTGTAATGAAGTGTAACTTGTACACATAAAAGATGTAAACATAAGCTGTGTGACTAACTTACTGACTGACTGGACTGACTTACTGAATGACTTGAATGACTTACTGAATGACTTGACTGCCCTAAACTTACTGAACTAAAACTTAACTGACTTACTGAATGCTTACTGACTGACTTACTGAATGTCTTGACTGACTGACTTACTGAATGTCTTGACTGACTGACTTACTGAATGATTGTGACTGACTTACTGAATGACTTGACGGGACTGACTTACTGAATGACTTGACTGACTTACTGAATGTCTTGACTGACTTACTGAATGTCTTGACTGACTTACTGAATGACTTGACTGACTTACTGAATGAACTTGACTGACTTACTGAATGACTTGACTGACTTATGAATGACTTGACTGACTGAATGACTTGACTGACTTACTTGACTTGACTGACTTACTGAATGACTTGACTGACTTACTGAATGACTTGACTGACTTACTGAATGACTTGACTGACTTACTGAATGACTTGACTGACTTACTGAATGACTATTAAAGTTAGAGACACTCAGTACAACCATCGACTTCAGTTCCAGAACCTATATTTTTCTTATAAGTTCTTTTAATTATCTAACACGATTTTAGCTAACACGGCGTTTTCAGGAACGTAACTACCGTGCTAAATGAGGGCCTACTGTAATTTGTTTAATCTGATTTAATAATTTTATTTTGCAGGAGCTTTCTCCAAATTCAACTTCAATAACAAAAACATAAGGTGGGACCAAGTAAACCAAGTCCTATATGATATAAACTGGGAAGATTGCCTAAGCATCACGGATCCTAACCTATGTCTAGAACAAATTAACTCTGTAGTACTTGAGGTTTGCTCAAGGCAAATTCCCTTTAAAGGGAAAAAGGAGGAGAAGATGCAAACTAGAAAGAGACAGGCGCTCCTATACAGGCGAAGGCAAAGAATAACGGAGCGGCTACAGGAGGCCAATATCTCTGAAATACGTAGGGAGACACTAGTCAGAGAAATATTTTTATTATTATTAACACATCGGCCGATTCCCACCAAGGCAGGGTGGCGAAAAGAAAAACTTTCATCATCATTCACTCCATCACTGTCTTGCCAGAAGGGTGCTTTACACTACAGTTATAAAAACTGCAACATTAACACCCCTCCTTCAGAGTGCCGGCACTGTACTTCCCATCTCCAGAACTCAAGTCCGGCCTGCCGGTTCCTGAATCCTTCATAAATGTTACTTTGCTCACACTCCAACAGCACGTCAAGTATTAAAAACCATATGCCTCCATTCACTCCTATCAAATACGCTCACACATGCTTGCTGGAAGTCCAAGCCCCTCGCACACAAAACTTCCTTTACCCCTCCCTCCAACCTTTCCTAGGCCGACCCCTACCCCGCCTTCCCTCCACTACAGATTTATACACTCTCGAAGTCACTCTGTCTCGTTCCATTCTCTCTACATGTCCAAACCACCTCAACAACCCCTCCTCAGCTCTCTGGACAATCGTTTTGGTAATCCCGCACCTCCTCCTAATTTCCAAACTCCGAATTCTCTGCATTATATTCACACCACACATTGACCTCAGACATGACATCTCCACTGCCTCCAGCCTTCTCCTCGTTCAACATTCATCACCCATGCTTCACACCCATATAAGAGCGTTGGTATAACTATACTCTCATACATTCCCCTCTTTACTTCCATGGACAAGGTTCTTTGTCTCCACAGACTCCAAGTGCTCCACTCACCCTTTTCCCCTCATCAATTCTATGATTCACCTCATCCTTCATAGACCCATCCGCCGACATGTCCACTCCCAAATATCTGAATACATTCACCTCCTCCATACTCTCTCCTCCAATCTGATATCCAATCTTTCGTCACCTATTCTTTTGTTATCCTCATCACCTTACTCTTTCCTATATTCACTTTCAATTTTCTTCTTTTACACACCCTACCAAATTCATCCACCAACCTCTGCAGCTTCTCTTCAGAATCTCCCAAAAGCACAGTGTCATCAGCAAAAAGCAACTGTGACAACTCCCACTTTGTATTTGCTTCTTTATCTTTTAGCCCAACACCTCTTGCCAAGACCCTCGCATTCACTTCTCTTACAACCCCATCTATAAATATATTGAACAACCACGGTGACATCCACATCCTTGTCTAAGGCCCACTTTTACTGGGAAATAGTCCCTTCCCTCCTACACACTCTAACCTGAGCCTCACTATCCTCATAAAAACTCTTCACTGCTTTCAGTAACCTTCCTCTATTCCATACACCTGCAACATCTGCCACATTGCCCCCTATCTGCCCTATCATACGCCTTTTCCAAATCCATAAATGCCACAAAAACATCTTTACCCTTATCCAAATACTGTTCACCTATATGTTTCACTGTAAACACTTGGTCTACACACCCCTACCTTTCCTAAAGCCCCCTTGTTCATCTGCTATCCTGCTTTCTGTTTTACTCTTAATTCTTTCAATAATAACTCTACCATACACTTTACCAGGTACACTCAACAGACTTATTCCCCTATAATTTTTGCACTCTCTTTTGTCCCCTTTGCCTTTATACAAAGGAACAATACACGCTCTCTGCCAATCCCTAGGTACCTTACCCTCTTCCATACATTTATTAAATAATAGCACCAACCACTCCAAAATTATATCCCCACCTGCTTTTAACATTTCTATCTTTATCCCATCAATCCCAGCTGCCTTACCCCCTTTCATTCTACCCACTGCCTCACGAACTTCCCTACACCCACAACTGGCTCTTCCACACTCCTACAAGATGTTATTCCTCCTTGCCCTACACCGAAATCACAGCTTCCCTGTCTTCATCAACATTTAACAAATCCTCAAAATATTCTCTCCATCTTCCCGATACCTCTAACTCTCCATTTAATAACTCTCCTCTCCTATTTTTAACTGTCAAATCCATTTGTTCTCTAGGCTTCCTCAACTTATTAATCTCATTCCAAAACTTTTCTTATTTTCAACAAAATTTGCTGATAACATCTCACCCACTCTCTCATCTGCTCTCTTTTACATTGCTTCACCACTCTTTTAACCTCTCTTTTTCTCTCCATATACTCTTCCCTCCTTGCATCACTTCTACTTTGTAAAAACCTCTCATATGCTAACTTTTTCCCCCTTACTACTCTCTTTACATCATCATTCCACCAATCGCTCCTCTTCCCTCCTGCACCCACTCGCCTGTAACCACAAACTTCTGCTGAACACTTTTAACACTACATTTTTAAATCTACCCCATACATTTTCGACCCCATTGCCTACACTCTCACTAGCCCATCTATCCTCCAATAGTTGTTTATATCTTACCTAACTGCCTCCTCTTTTAGTTTATAAACCTTCACCTCTCTTTTACTTACTGATTCTATTTTCCTTGTATCCCATCTACCTTTTACTCCCAGAGTAGCTATAAATTTAAAAAGTGGATCTGATAGAAATCTGAGCGCTCATAAATGTAATTGAAGTACTCAAAGTCTTTTTTTCTATCAAATCATAGTCAACAAACTATGCATTACGCCCTACTCATATCTTGTATACTTATTTATCCTCTTATTTATCCTCATATCTTGTATACTTATTTATCCTCTTTTTAAATCTACCCCATACATTTTCGACCCCATTGCCTACACTCTCACTAGCCCATCTATCCTCCAATAGTTGTTTATATCTTACCCTAACTGCCTCCTCTTTAGTTTATAAACCTTCACCTCTCTTTTACTTACTGATTCTATTTTCCTTGTATCCCATCTACCTTTTACTCCCAGAGAAATAACAAACATCAAATTAAAACTAAAGGAATCTTACAGGAATCAAGAGACGCAGGAAGAAATAAAAGCCATAAATGAAATTGAAAGAAACCCAAAGTATTTCTTTTCCTATGCAAAATCAAAGTCGAGAACAACAACCAGTATTGGGCCCCTACTTAAAGGATGGGTCCTACACAGATGACAGCAAGGAAATGAGTGAGTTACTTAAGTCCCAGTATGACTCAGTTTTTAGCGAGCCACTAACCAGACTGAAAATCAAAAACCTAAATGAATTTTTTATGAGAGTGCCACAGAACTTGACAGATGTATGCCTTTCTGACATCACCACGACGCCAAATGATTTCGAAAAGGCAATAAATGACATGCCCATGCACTCCGCTCCAAGCCCAGACTCATGGAACTCCGTGTTCATCAAGAACTGCAAGAAGCCCCTATCACATGCTTTTAACATCCTATAGAGAGGAAGCATGGACACTGGGATCGTCCCGCAGCTACTAAAAACAACAGACATAGCCCCACTCCACAAAGGAGGCAGTAAAGCAATAGCAAAGAACTACAGACCAATTGCGCTAACGTCCCATATCATAAGAATCTTTGAAAGGATTCTAAGAAGCAAGATCGCCACCCATCTAGATACCCATCAATTGCACAACCCAGGACAGCATGGGTTTAGAGCAGGCCTCTCCTGTCTGTCCCAACTACTGGACCACTACGACAAGGTCCTGGATGCTCTAGAAGATAAACAGAATGCAGATGTTATATACACAGATTTTGCAAAAGCCTTTGACAAGTGTGACCATGGTGTAATAGCACACAAAATGCGTGATAAAGGAATAACAGGAAAAGTTGGTAGATGGATCTATAATTTCCCAGCATGTAGAACACAAGAGTAGTAGTCAACAGAGTAAAGTCTGAGGCAGCTACTGTGAAAAACTCTGTTCCACAAGGCACAGTACTTGCTCCCATCCTATTCCTCATCCTCATATCAGACATTGACAGGGATATAAGCCACAGTGCTGTGTCTTCCTTTGCAGATGACACCCGAATCTGTATGACAGTGTCCACCGTTGAAGACACTGCAAGACTCCAAGCAGACATAAACCAAATCTTTAATTAAATGGGCTGCAGAAAACAATATGAAGTTCAATGATGAGAAATTTCAATTACTCAGATACGGAAACGTGAAGAAATTAAAATCTCATCAGAGTACAAAACTAATTCCAACCACACAATAGAGCGAAAACTAATGTCAAAGACCTGGGAGAGATCATGTCAGAGGATCTCACCTTCAAGGACCATAACAAAGTAGCAATTGCATCTGCTCGAAAAATGACAGGATGGATAATGAGAACCTTCAAAACCAGGGATGCCAAGCCCATGTTGACACTTACAGATCGCTTGTTCTATCTAGGCTGGAATATTGCTGCACACTAACTGCACCTTTCAAGGCGGGTGAAATTGCTGACCTTGAAAATGTGCAGAGAACCTTCACGGCATGCATAAGTGCGATAAACCACCTCAACTACTAGGAACGCTGAAGTTCCTAAACCTGTACTCTCTAGACGCAGGCGGGAGAGATACATTATTATATACACATGGAAAATTCTCGGGGCTTAGTACCAAACTTGCACACAAAAATCACTCCCTACGAAAGCAAAAGAATGGGCAGGCGATGTAACATCCCCCAATGAAGAGCAGGGTGCCACTAACATGTTGAGGGACAACACAATAAGTGTCAGGGGCCCAAGATTGTTCAACTGCCTCCCAGCATACATCACGGGGATTACCAATAAACCCCTGGCTGTCTTCAAGCAGGCATTGGACAGGCACCTAAAGTGGGTACCTGACCAGCCAGGCAGTGGTTCGTACGTTGGACTGCGTGCAGCCAGCAGTAACACCCTGGTTGTTCAGGCTCTGGTCCAACAGCCCTGGTCACAGATCGGGCCGCAGGGGCCTTGACCCCTGGAATTCTCTCCAGGTAAACTCCAGGTAAACATATAAAACTGTAAATGACCAAATTATAAAACTATTATGTTTCAAAAATACAGTGGTACCTCGAGTTACGATATTTTTTCGTTCGAGAATGCTGTTCAAGTGCCATTACCAAACAAATTTATCCCCATAAGGAATAATGTAAAATAGACTAGTCCTTTTACACCCCAAAAAATATACTTACAAAAGCATTTAAAAAAATAAACTTACATAAAAGGGCGATTTTGGGGACCATCGTAACTCGAGGTACCACTGTAACATGTTCAAATTTCATAGCTTAAATACTCAACTATACTTATATTGTAAACTGTTTACTATAATTCTTACCATTCAGTTTTAAGTTAATTTTAAGTCTGCCCACAATGCTCTGCATATTAGGGGCTTTTGGCATGTACACCTCATGTAATCTCATAACCCATTGTAATTCTTTGTGTCATGTCCCAATAAACTATTATTACATTCTGAACATGTGTATCACACTCTGAACGTGTGTATCACACTCTGAACGTGTGTATCACACTCTGAACATGTGTATCACACTGTGAACATGTGTATCACACTCTGAACATGTGTATCACACTCTGAATATGTGTATGGTTCGTATTTTTAACGGCTATACCATAGCTGTCCACGTGATCACCATGTGATCTTTCATAGCCAATCATAGGACTCCCTCTTTTGAGACGCGGAGTGCCCGCCCCCCAGTGAGTTAGTTCCATCCTGATAGGCAGAGAAGACGGACGTAGGCCTGCGACTCTCTAGGCTCCAATAAAGTTAACGCCTCCAATATACGCTACCATACCAAGCTCATGTTTAACCCTTTCGGGGTTTGGTCGTACTAGTACGTCTTACGCACTAGGGGTTATTGCGTACTAGTACGCCTAAATTCAAAGGCCCTCAAATCAAGCAGAAACAGGCTGTTAGGCCTAGATGTGATAGAATGGGTCTGTGCGGTCAGTGTGCATTATAAAAATTCCTGCACACACAGTGCATAATGAGAAAAAAACTCTGACCGTGTTTTTATTTAAAACAGCGATTTTGCAGTCTATTTTCGTATAGTATTTATTGTTGTATTCTCGTTTTCTTGTTCTTATTTGATAGAATGGAAGATATATTACAGAAATAGAGATGATTTTGATTAGTTTGTCAATAACAAGTACCTTGAAATTGAGCTCAAAGTAGCGAAAATGTTCGATTTTGCGATGTTCAGAGTAAACAAATCAAGCCATGCGTCAATACACATCAACTGGCGAGTCTGATATTCATGCAAAGTGCTCTGATATTATTTATACCATTTTTACAATGATGCAGTTGTATACATAACAATAAATCTTTTATTTTTGTGAGAATAAAAATTCAAAATGGAATGCAAAAGTAATGTAAGAGGGGCCTGGAGACGTAACTAATGAACAGAGAAGATGTTATTTTAGCGCCAGGAATGTCTGTCTTGTTTATTATGGATCCTATTTTGAAATTGGCATCGTTTGAAATTTGTGTGAAATTGGCCAAATTGCCATTTTCTGACCACTATTTTGGTAGTTGAAATTGGTAAATAGGCGGTTTCTTGTACTCAATCGATAGAAAAATGGAGTTCTAGCGAAATAGCTATAATTTTAGTAGACTGAAACATTGCAATGTGCCAAAAATAGGGCTCGAAGTGGACGAAATCGCCGATGCGTAAGTGTCATGGCTACCGCTAAATTGCGAAAGCATAATTCCGTTAGTTTTCGATCAAATTTCATAATTTTTTTGGCGTTATGATCGGAAAAGATTCTCTATCATTCCATAAAAAAAATTAATTTTTTTATTTTTTTTAAATTTTGGACCCTGAGAAAGTTGATGGGTGGGTACCTACCAACCGCCACCCATCAACCACCTCACCGGTGCGTCAGCCACCCAAACTCTTCTGGCGTGTCTCATTTTCTGGCTTTTTGGGCAAGTCCCGAAGGTTGATCTGGGTTTTGCAATTAAAAACACCCCAACTTTTTGGAAGGCCTAAGCCAGCCTATGGGTCATCAGTCTGTCTCCTGCCATTCATCCAGTTCCCCCTTGTGTGCAAGTACAAGCATTCAAGTTAAGTATCCAATCCACCAGTCAAAGGGCAAGCAGCCCAACCCAAACAAGACATGTAAAGGGGGTCTTGACAGTCAGTTCTTGAGTATTTCTCCAATTGCTCTGTGCTACCAGTCGGACTATTGTCAGGTGTTATATCATTCCTGTGGGTTTTGTACAAAACCCGGTTGGTGAGTGTTTTCCGGGCCCGAGAATGGCGTGCTACTGCCTTGAACGCCCTTCCGTGTGGACCAAAGTCCAAATTTGCGCAAAGTCCACTCTGCTAGTAAAGGACCGCTCCACCGCCAAACAACACCCTCACTCCCCTGAATTTTCTTATTTTGGGGGGGTATTTTAACCCATTGGGTTCCCAGCTTTTGGCTCATTGGAGGAGCCAGAAGTGTTTGGCGCCTGCATTAAGGCCTGGCATTTGAGTCATCGATCGCTACTTCTTCAAAAGGGGGCGGGCAGCAGTAGAACCAGATCAATCCTCCTCCTCCACCCTCTACACTCCGTTCATTCATCATTGGATAATTCTGTTATAAACATTGGGTGTGTGTGTGGAACTTTCTGCAGTGACAATTTGTGTTCTCAGTTTTACCCATATTTGTGTTACAATATTATTATTTTGTCCTCAGTTCCCCCTCATTAAGTGTCTTAATTCATGTTTATGTTCCTTGTAATATTCTCTATACCTGCAGTAAGTACTTTTGTTTCTATATATTTTCAGTTCCTCATCCCAGTATTTAATTTTGCTTATTATTTCTGTGCTGTTTACATATTTTCAATTTTTTATGATGTTCCTAGTTGCATATTTTATTTATTTGTGCTATTCAGTTGTTATTAATTTTTGTGCCAGTATCTCACTGTTTAATTCCACAGACAGTATAAAATTTTTGTCAAACAGTGCTTCTTTTTTTTCTTAATTTTTGCAGAACCTGTTCTGAATTATTTTGTGGAGGCAAGAACTATCTTTATCCAATTTTATGCAAGATCTTATTGCATAAATTTTACATTGTTGCCCTCTTGTTGTATTTGTTGTTCTTAAAACTATTTTTTACCCTGTATTTTGTGTTTTTATTGTTTTTTTGTTGATTCTTCAATAATTCCCTTGAACAAATTCACCCCCAAATAATAATAATAATAATATTAAATAATATAATAATAATATTTTATTGTTCCAAATTACAAGTATCCCAGTTATTGTAGTTACAATTATTTTTAAATTTTACAGGAGAGCCACTGGCATCCATGGGGGGCAGCTATTCTAAGACTTATTCACTATGTACATAATACAAGAAATTTGGGTTGATTTATTCTAGTATATAACAAAATTACAATTTTGATTATTTAAAACTAAAACAATACAGTGGCCCCTCGGTTGAAGGTTCTTAAAGCATCCTGAAACGTAAGCTTTTGTGTCGTTGGAAAAATCCCCCCGTTCAAAGGGATTAACAATTCCTTTCCTGCTCCAGTGGGACGGAGGGGGAGGGGTTTTTTACCATTAGAGAGAACCTTCCTAAATGGCTCTTTCAAAGATCCACAATATATTTGGTGTTTTGGTGGTTTAGTGATTGTCACTGTCAAATAATCTTTGGGGCAAAAGAAGCTTCCTAGTGGCACCTGTGATAAGGGGGGGAACACCATTGAACTGGAAGAAATCATGAAAAATATTAAGGGGTGGTGTCGTCTGAGTGATCCAAAGGGTGTACAGAAAACTCCATCTACTAATGGCACTATCCCGGCACAGGAAATGAGATCAAGGAAGTAATGTTGCAAAGGGTTATTTTTACGAAACAAAAATCGAAAACAGTGGATGAGGTTGAGAAGTTGTTGGGTTTGGATCAATGAAAACAGTTACGGGTGATAGTATTTCTGGGGGATAATGTTTAAAAGGCAAAAGGGAAATTGCAGATCTTGAGGGGGAAAGCCTGGAACCATGTGAGAAGTGATTTAAAGCCAGCAAAAGGGTGGTTTGAGAAGTTTAAACGTAGTGGCATACACAATGTTGTGAGGCATGGGGGGGCAGCCAGCTCAGACAAGCGTGCAGGGTGAAAATTTTTTGCAGGGAAATTTAAAGGGGTTCGTAGAGGCTGAACAATTCCTCCCCAACAAGTGTTTAATTGTGATGAAACAAAAAATTTGGAAAAAATGCCAAAGAGGACCTCACCCCAGGAAAAGACGAGGGCAGGCTATGAAAGACAGACTAACTCTTGTTTGTTCCCAATGCTAGTGGGATTTTGAAGCCTTTACTGGTGCATCATGCAGAAAATCCCAGACCCTTCAAAAACACAGTGTTGACAAAAATAAATTTGTGTGCTTGGAAAGTACAAAGGCATGAAATCACTGGGAAATTTTTAAGGAATGGTTGACTGGGTGTTTGGCCCCTAGTGTGAAATACTCCTGGGCCGAAAAATTCCCTCAAGTGCTCTGTACTGGACATGCTCTGCTCATCCTCCAACCCCCGCAAGAGTTGTTGCCTGACAACTTAATTTCATCAAGTGAGTTCTTGCCTCTCCCACTCCTCTCATCGGCCATGGACCCAAGAGTCATTTCAACTTCGAAACTGTACAAGCACTGTTCCCAAATTTCTTTAATATGACCAATGACTCTGAATTAAAAAAAAAGAACTGAAGGACACCTCAATATTGCATTGCATAGGCCTTATAGGTAAGGCTTGGGGGGGAAATGACTTCCCGGACTCTGAACTCTGTGGAAAACCTGTGGGCCCGATTGTGTTAAAAGAGGTTTTGAAGTTTGAGGCTGGCCTGACCCTGGCGACCCTGTGCTGTTTGGAAAATGTTGTGGGGAAAATATTGTGCGTGGGAACAGCCTGGTTAGGTGAGTGGTGAGATGTGGAAGGGTTGGTGGAGGGGCCACAGGGTAGAGGGTAACAACTGAAGAGCTGCAAGGCTTCCCTCTGGAACAGCACAGGCCACAGCAGATTTTTGCTTCCGGGGAGAGAGAGATAAGGAGGTGCCATCTTCAGAGATAAAGAATGTTTCTATGTGGAGTAGGTTTTCAGACATTTGTTGAAGATACCTAGGGAGGGTAAATGGGCCTTCTGTGCAACCACTTCAGTGACAGGCCATGTTGTACTTCAGAAGTGTTGAAGGTAAAACAGAGGGACTCTGGACTGTTATTTCATAGGCAGGGTCTTTGTGACTCTCAAGCTGTCCTAGTGGCATTAAAGACCAAGAGGAAGTAACCCCAGAGGATGACCTGAAGTCCTTTTGGAGGAAATTCCCTTCAACCATTAACACCCTTCCCATTCAGCAACTCTACCTTCCAGATGCCTGCAACTCTTCAAAAAGGTAAGTAAATTTATTGTTTTTGTGATTATTTTTGTGGAATGAATTAATTGTATTTACATTTTCTTATGAAATAAGGTTTCGATTCTAAAAACTTAATTAAGTAATGGCTCTGGAATGGATTAATTTTTTAAACGAGGTCCACTGTCTAGAAAAATTGGTTGATTTTATTTAAAATTGTATATTTTATTTAAATTTTTAAATATTTGATGCTATACTGGGAAAAAAATAACAATCAAAGAAAAATTTTTATTGATTTTTCCTAGTTATATACTTTTTTCAAATTAACAAAATAATGATACTATACTATTAAAATGACAATATGATGATATGAAATTGCAACAAGTGTTAAGGAGGATGACAATATAAAACTGAGATTATCTTAAGTAAAATAACATTGAGCTTGAAGTTTGTTACAGTATGAGTATTTAGTATAGGTGAGTAGGTGATTTTTGATTAGAGTCTTGAATTGATTTTCCGACAAGGTTAACTTAATTTTTACTGGTAATAAATTCAGATCTAGGGCCCTTATGTGCATAGAATTTTACATTGGTTAGTATGGACTCGGGGTATGTCAAATAGTGATCTGTGTCTTGTGTCGTGGTCGTGGGACCTATTAAAGTTGCTGAGGAGAATTTTGAGGCGGAGTTGATATTATGTAGAGTTTTATGTATGTAGTAGGCACATGAATAGTATGAATGTTTTCTACGGTGAGTATTTTTAAAGATTTTTTGAATATTGGTGGAGTAATGCTGTCTGGTAGGAATTTATAATCATCCTGACTGCAGCCTTTTGCTGGAGTTATGAGTGGTCTAAGGTGATTTAATGTTGTTGAGCCCATGCACAGATTCCATAGGTGAGATATAAGGGTAGATAAGTGAATGATATAATGCAATGAGAGTTGATTAGGCACATAATAGCGTATCTTTGATAATATACCTACTGTCTTTGAGATTTTCTTGAAATTTCTTGTATGTTGTTTGCAATTTAAGACTACTGTCAAGGTGGATTCTAGGAATTTTCCCTCTGTGAGTCTTGTGATGGGTGAACCATTGAGCATTATGTTAATGGAACATTTGTGGCTTTGTTTCCAAACTGAGATGAAGTAGGTCTTGTCAGTATTGAGAGTAAGCTTATTTGTCTTCATCCATGTTGATATTTTCTGTAATTGGCATTAACAGTGTTAGCTAGTATGACTGGATTTGGGTGAGAGAAGACATATGTTGTGTCATCTGTAAATAATATGAGTTTGAGTAGTTGTGATGCATTGGTACGTCATTTATGTAAATGAGGAATAGGAGTGGCCCCAGGACACTTCCTTGAGGACTCCAACTGTAATTTGTTGTGTGGAAGAGTTCTCTCCATTTGTGTACACGTCAACTGTCTTTGCTAAGGTACGACTTTAGGTAGTTGAGTGGGTGCCCCCTAATACCATAGTGCTAATTTGTGAGCAATAAATCATGATCGACTGTATCAAATGCTTTGCGTAGGTTTATGAAGATTCCCAGCGGACTTCTTTTTCTTTCCAGTGCGATGTATATTAACTCTAACATGTGTGTTATAGCATCGTTTGTGCTCTTGTTAGTCCTGAATCCAAATTGACAGGGTCGAGTACATTGTGTGAGACGAGGTAGGAATAGATCTGTCTATGAATTAATTTTTGAGAGATTTTAGAAAGCAGTGAGTAAATTTGAGATTGGTCTATAATTATTCAAGTCAGTTTGGTCACCTCCTTTGTGGATTGGGTGACCCTAGCTATTTTGAGAATTGATGGGAAGGTAGAATATTCAATGGATTTATTGAATAATGCTGCTATAATTGGTGACAGTACCTGTGAAGCTTTTTGTACATAAAGGGTGGTAAGCTGTTTATGTCTCCTGCTTTGTTTTTAAGGGTGTTGATTATGAGCAAGACTTCAATTGAGTTGGTAGGAGCTAGGAATAGTGTATCTGGGTAGGTGTTGGTGAGGTAGTCTGTTGAGCGAGTGTTCGAGCTTGGGATTTTACTCGCTAGATTCTTTACTATGGTGGAGAAGAAAACATTAAGTCTGTTTGGTGAGGTAGGGGTCTCAATTGGTGAGAGTAGGGGTTCGTCTGTTTTAGATAATTTGATGGTATTGTTCGTGGATATCTTTTTATTTCCTAGAATTGCAGATAGGGTTTTCCAGGTCTTTTCATATCACCTTTTACTGTCTGGAGTCTGTTCTCATAATACAATTTTTGGACCTTCTTATCAGGCTAGTAAGGATTGATGAGTAGCGTTTGGCTTGTTCTCTGGTTATTAGACCTCTTCTGTATTGTTTTTCATATTGGTGCCTCTTGTTTATGGATTTAAGGATGCTGGGTGTTAACCAGGGATTGTTAAGTCTCTTAGCTGTGATCTGTTTAGTTTTTAGGGCAATGTCTGTTATAGAGGTTGTGTGTTTTTTAAGAAAGTTCTTGATGCATTCATTAGTTTCTGAATATGTTTCTAATTCATTAAGCCAGTCAATATTCAATCATAGCTGATATAAAATTATTAACAGCTGACTCATTATGTAGTCTGAAGGTAACTTTTGCAATTTCTTGGGGCAAAATGCCTAGGTTAGTTATGAGAAAGGTAGGGTAGTGGTCTGTGGTGTTTTCTGTGATTATGCCTGATTTTAGAGGGGATATAGTGTTAGTCCAGATGTGGTCTAATAACGAGGTACTATTCTCAGAGATTCTTGTAGGTTTTGATATTTTTGCTAGTAATAAGCAGTTGCTCATAGTGTTTGTGAATTCAGTTACCTGTGGGTCCTGGTCATGTAGGAGATTTATGTTGAAATCTCCTGTGAGCAGCAAGTGATCTTTGTTAAGGCGTGAATCCATTATCAGGTTTCCTAGTTTTTCACTAAAGTGGTGGATGTTTGACTGTGGTAATCTGTAGATGTTTATCACTGTGAGGGTTTTTTGCAGGTCTTTTGATTTAAATTTAGCTATAATATATTCTCCATGCTCATCCCTTGTGCAAGAGTTTTTGATACATTCCAGTTGATCTGTATAATATATTGCTGTTTCACCCCCTCGCTGGTCTGTCCTACAGTTGTGAATGGCTGTGTAACCTGGGATGGCATAGACACCTGTAGTATCAGGCTTTAGCCAGGTCTCAGTGAGTGTGATGATTGACATATTGGTCTGTAGGGATTGGAGTAGTGCTGTGAGGTCATCATAATGTTTGCTCAAAGATCTAACATTGTAATTGAAGATAGTTAAGTTATTGTTGGCTCTGAGTAATGTCTTTGCTTGATCTGCTGTGTAATAGTTACAGTTGCTGTTGGAATCATGTAAGTCATTTAATAATAGGTTGATATCAGGATCAATGCCTGTAATCATAGGATTTAGTGTGATTCTATAACTAGACTTGAGAACAATGGATTATGCTAAACTTAATGATATGGTACTAGATTAAAGTCTTACTTACTAATGGATTAATACAATTATGAGCAAGTGTTTACAGTAATGTTTCACAGTGATATAGGATATTTGAATAATGTTAATGATATACTAATTGAACTGGCTAATGAATGGTTAGAATAACTTCAATGACTAGTATTAAATTGATATGGAAAACAAATTTTGATTCAATATTGCACTTGTTGAATCTTTTAGTTTATGAAAGGCAATAAGAGGTCAATGAATGCAAAGAGCTATTGAACTAATAGTAAAAATAGTTTTGACTAATATTAAAAATAGTTTTGATCAAATTTAAGTAAAAAAAGTGAGTGAAATTGGCTAATGGTAAAAGGTATTTAAAAAATATAAGTAAATAATTGCACTTATTAGGTAGTTGCTATAAAGGAAATATAAAGTAAGTCACATACACAATGAGGTAGTTGTTTGAATACAAGAATACAATTAAGCAAATAAAGTGACTGAAATTTGCTTATGGTAAAAGGTATTTTAAAAATATAAGTAAATAATTGCACTTATTTGGTAGTTGCTTATAAGAGAAATAAAAAATAAAATATAAAATAAGTAATATTCATTATTCTCTTTATTTTCATTAGTTGCTTCAATTGAACTAAGAGTTAAAGTGTTCATTTTACTTGTTCCCAGTGCAACATTACATTTTTATTATTTTTGTGCTGCATTAGTCCTGCAACCTGATTGCATTTCACTATTATTATCTTTACAAGTGATTGAATTGCTCTCATAATTTTTGCATTACAGTATTGTGTACTTTATTCCATTTTAATCATTGTTTATTTCTGACAAGTGCAAATAATTCAATGCAATCTTTCAGCATTATAGTTAATTTCATTGTGCCAGCAATGCATATAAAATTCTAGTGTCATTTTCTTTTAAGAAAATTAGTTTTTTCCAGTATTTTTCCAGTTGCATACAATTTATTGACTGTATTTCCTCTTTGCATTGATTTATTATTTCTCCTCTAGTATTTTTATTGAATTCCAACGTAGAGACAGCTCACTTTTGCAGTTAATCCATACAGTAGTAATATTGCCTTTCATTGCAATTTTTAAGTAATTCCTTCATTTTCTACAGTTCAATTCAGTGAGTTGTCACTTCTCATGCAGTGTATTAGTTGTTTTAATCCTTTTTGCACCTAATTCAATGACTTCTTAATTTCCATTTTAACTAATTGTGTACTGTGAACATTTTATCATTCTCATTTTTACCTGAATTAGTTTGTGTGCAAATTCTTTGCAAGTATGTCTCACTTATCTCAAAGTAGTGTAGCTAATGACGGCATTCAGTCCCTTAGTGTTCAAAATGTCCCTGCTGAAATTCCTGATAGTTACTTAGCAACTGCTAGACCTACCAAGCCACAGAGTCAATATAGTTTTCTTCGTGATCCTGATGCTTTGCCACTATTCAATGGCCATGAAAAACACCTCGATGCATGGACTGAGTTGCTTAAGAAAGATGCTCCATTTATTTGGTCCTTCCGTCAAGAAAGAGCATTCCAAACTCTTAAAGAAAGGCTAACATCTGCTCCTATTTTGAAATTTCCAAATTTTTCACAGCCTTTCTACCTGACCACTGATGCTAGTTCAATAGGCATTGGTGCAGTCCTTGCACAAAAGACCGGTAGCAAGTACAACGCAGTTGCATTTGCTAGCCGAGTCCTTACTAAAGCTGAACGTAATTACAGTAGAACGTCATTTAGCACGAGATTATGTTGCACGTTACCGGTATTGCACGATTTAAGATTTGCGACACATTATCATCTTACACGACGTAAAGATGATATTACACGGTTCGGCAGGAGGGGAAAAATTTTGAGCGCATGGTTATTTACTGCCTAAGAATCCTCATGCTTTGAGGAAAAGGGAATTTTCCTTCCTGTAAACTAAGTTTATTCAGATACACGGGGCCAGGAGCTGAGTCTCGACCCCTGCAACCACAATTAGGTGAGTACAGTTACATACATTATCATACATAGCAGCATATGTGTAGAGAACCTAGGATAACCCAAGTCAGTCAATGGAAATACTGTCACTCTGACTTTTTTTGGGTTATCCTAGGTTCTCTACACATATGCTGCCATGTATGATAATCTTCGTAACTGTATCTGTGTATACCTGAATAAACTTACTTACAGTTTGTGGGAAGGAAAAACAAGTAACCATTCTCACAAGCAGTCTTGTTTCTACTACTGTTGTTGTGGTTCAGCAGACACCACCCGCCACGGACCCCAGCATTCGTACGTATTTCATACGCGTTAAGAAGTCCTGGCTACAAGCCAGCTGTGTTTGTGAAGAATAAAATAAAGAGTGAATTGTGTTTTGATCTTGAATTAACGAAGAAAACAAAGATATTAGACAAGACATAACCCGTGGCCGTAATGAAGTGTTACTTTGTACACATAAAAAGATGTAAACATAAGTTTGTGTGACTGACTGACTGACTTGACTGACTGAATGACTGACTGAGTGACTGACTAACTTGACTGACTGACTGAATGACTTGACTGACTTACTGAATGACTTGACTGACTAACTGAATGACTTGACTGACTTACTGAATGACTTGACTGACCTACTGAATGACTTGACTGACCTACTGAATGACTTGACTGACTTACTGAATGGCTTGACTGACTTACTGAATGGCTTGACTGACTTACTGAATGACTTGACTGACTTACTGAATGACTTGACTGACTAACTGAATGACTTGACTGACTTACTGAATGACTTGACTGACCTACTGAATGACTTGACTGACCTACTGAATGACTTGACTGACTTACTGAATGGCTTGACTGACTTGAATGGCTTGACTGACTTACTGAATGGCTTGACTGACTTACTGAATGACTTGACTGACTTACTGAATGACTTGACTGACTTACTGAATGACTTGACTGACCTACTGAATGACTTGACTGACTTACTGAATGACTTGACTGACTTACTGAATGACTTGACTGACTTACTGAATGACTTGACTGACTTACTGAATGACTTGACTGACTTACTGAATGACTTGACTGACTACTGAATGACTTGACTGACTTACTGAATGACTTGACTGACTTACTGAATGACTTGACTGACTTACTGAATGACTTGACTGACTTACTGAATGACTTGACTGACTTACTGAATGACTTGACTGACTTACTGAATGACTTGACTGACTTACTGAATGACTTGACTGACTTACTGAATGACTTGACTGACTTACTGAATGACTTGACTGACTTACTGAATGACTTGACTGACTTACTGAATGACTTGACTGACTTACTGAATGACTTGACTGACTTACTGAATGACTTGACTGACTTACTGAATGACTTGACTGACTTACTGAATGACTTGACTGACTTACTGAATGACTTGACTGACTTACTGAATGACTTGACTGACTAACTGAATGACTTGACTGACTCTGAGCTGACTGACTACTGAATGACTTGACTGACCTACTGAATGACTTGACTGACTTACTGAATGACTTGACTGACTTACTGAATGGCTTGACTGACTTAAAGTTAGACACTCAGTTCAACCAACGACTTCAGTTCAAGAACTTCTACTATCCACCTCAGCCCAGTAGGGCCACACCATCCATATCCACTCTTCACTACCATCCACAAACATCATTACCCACAATTTAAGGTAAGAAATACTATTATTTCTATTGCATTTGTAGTCTTAAGCAGTAATAGATCATGACAATGCACTACAATTACATATCCACCTCAGCTCAGTAGGGCCACACCATCCATATCCACTCTTCACTACCATCCACAAACATCATTACCCACAATTTAAGGTAAGAAATACTATTATTTCTATTGCATTTGTAGTCTTAAGCAGTAATAGATCATGACAATGAACTAAAATTACATATTCGCCTTCAATTTTTGCAAGATATGTTGGTCTAAAAAAACTTGTTTGGCTTTTTGGGGACTCTCAAACACGTATCCCTATTTTTCCCATAAGTTCTGTTAATTATTTAAGACGAAATTATCTAACACGACTTTTTCAGGAACGTATCTATCGTGCTAAATGACGTCCTACTGTATACAGTTACTGAGCAAGAAGCTTTAGCTATAGTATGGTCTTTAAAGCACTTCCGAGACATCATTTATCGGTACGCTGTTAATGTCTTAACAGATCATGCCCCATTGATACCCTTATTCCAAAATAAACAACCCATTGGAAGACTAGCGAGATGGTCTTTGACGATTCAAGAGTTCAACCCAACTTTTGAACATTTACTTGGCAAATCCAATGTACAGTCATACCGCGGTTAACGATGGTGTCGGATAGCGATAAATTCGGTTAGCAATACATTTTTACGTCATAATATTGACTCTGTCTACGATGATTAATGCGGTTTACGATATTCGTCCCAGACGCATCCGCGTGGCGCCCAGCTGTGCGGGCACTCCAGGGAGCGTCAGTGTGCTATTGTTTACAAGCGAGAGCGACCACCACCCACTCCACCCACGCATTCATACCAGTATATTGTCATTATTCCACTGTTTTTAGTGCTTGCAACTGCTAAATAAGCTACCATGGGTCCAAGGAAAGCTCCTAGTGCCAAGCCTGTGGTAAAGAGGCTCAGAAATACAGTAGAACTGAAGGAGATAATAGAAAAATATGAAAGTGGAGTGCGTATCACTGAGCTGGCCAGGCTGTATGGTAAAGCCTATTCTACCATCGCTACCATTGTGGCCAAGGGAAATACACGTAAAATCAAGGAAGCTGTTGTTGCGAAAGGTGCATATGTGATCACAAAACAGAGATTGCAAGTGCTGGAAGATGTGGAAAATTTGTTGTTGGTGAGGATCAACGAGAAACAGTTTGCAGGAGATAGTGTTTCGCAGGCAATAATATGTGAAAAAGCAAGGCAATTGCATGATGATCTCGTTAAGAAAATGCCTGCAACGAGTGCTGAAGTGAGCGAATTTAGAGCCAGCAGAGGCTGGTCTCAAAAATTTAAGAATCGAAATGACATACATAGTGTTGTGAGGCATGGTGAGGCAGCCAGTTGTGACAAAAGTGCGGCTGAAAAATATGTGCCTGAATTCCAGGGGTACATAGATGTTGCGTGGAGGTTCTTTTGTAGATTGGGTAATGAACAGACGAGTTTGGGATGGTAACTTGGTATATTAGACAGGGTGGAATTCTCAGAGCCGTAGGCCTGCGTGTCTGTCCTGCACTGAGTCCGGGTGCTAACTAAGGCACTGCCCTGAGCAGGGCTCCTAGCGTTCAAAGTATTGACCTTTGACATGGGTGACCTTTGACATTGGGCTAACGGTTGCATCAGTTGGTCACGTGAGCAGAAACGGTTATACCCTATGAACTCTCACTGAGCTTACAGTGACAGCTCGGCTACGGTACGTATGTCGTCTCAATATACCCTTATACACACTAAAGACAACAGGCGTACGACTCTGAGCTGATTCTATACAATATCAAAGTACACAACAGTTGAATCTTATACAGTGGAACCCCGACTTACGATGTTATCATCTTACGTTATTTTCGATAACCGATATTTATAACGTAAGAAATTTGATTTTGACTTACGATGTTTGCTTCGTCTTACGACTTTCGTACCGGAACTGTCCGCTTGGCGCCCAGCTGAGCGCGCACTCCAGGGAGCGTCAGTGCTATTGTTTACAAGCGAGAGCGACCACCCACCCACACCCACGCATTCATACCAGTATATTGTCATTATTCCACTGTTTTTAGTGCTTGCAACTGCTAAATAAGCTACCATGGGTCCAAGGAAAGCTCCTAGTGGTAAGCCTGTGGCAAAGAGAAACAGAAATATATGTACGATAGAAGTGAAGAAGGAGATAATAGAAAAATATGAAAGTGGAGTGCGTATCAGTGAGCTGGCCAGGCTGTATGGTAAACCCTATTCTACCATCGCTACCATTGTGGATAAGAAATATTCAAGTAAAATCAAGGAAGCTGTTGTTGCAAAAGGTGCATCTGTGATCACAAAACACAGACCACAAGTGCTGGAAAATGTGGAAAGGTTGTTGTTGGTGTGGATCAACGAGAAACAGTTAGCAGGAGATACTGTTTCGGAGGGAATAATATGTGAAAAAGCAAGGCAGTTGCATGATGATCTCCTTAAGAAAATGCCTGCAACGAGTGCTGAAGTGAGCGAATTTAAAGCCAGCAGAGGCTGGTTTTACAAATTTAAGAATCGAAGTGGCATACATAGTGTTGTGAGGCATGGTGACGCAGCCAGTTCTGACAAAAGTGCGGCTGAAAAATATGTTCCTGAATTCCAGGAGTACCTAGAGGCTGAACAATTCCTCCCCAACAAGTGTTTAATTGTGATGAAACAGGCCTGTTTTGGAAGAAAATGCCCAACAGGACCTACATTACTCAGGAGGAAAAGGCACAGCCAGGACATAAGCCTATGAAAGACAGGCTAACTTTGATGCTTTGTGCCAATGCCAGTGGTGATTGCAAAGTGAAGCCTTTGCTGGTGTATCTTTTGAAAATCCCGAGTGTTTGGCAGATGCGGTGTCAGCAAGTCTAACTTGTGTGTGATGTGGAAGTCTAACAAAAGGCTTGGGTCACAAAGGACATTTTCTTAGATTGGTTCAATGAAGTGTTTGGCCCCAGTGTGAAGAAATATCTATTGGACAATAATTTGCCACTTAAGTGCCTCCTGATAATGGACAATGCTCCTTGTCATCCTCCAAACTTGGTAGAGAAAATTGTGGAGGAGTTTAAATTCATCAAAGTGAAGTTCTTGCCCCCTAATACCACTCCTCTCCTCCAGCCCATGGACCAGCAGGTCATTTCCAACTTTAAAAACTCTATACCAAAGCAATGTTTCAAAAGTGCTTTGATGTGACCACAGACATGAACATAACCCTAAGAGAATTTTGGAAAAACATTTGCATATGCTGCATTGTGTACACCTTATAGGTAAGGCTTGGGAGGGAGTGACTACCAGGACTTTGAACTCTGCCTGGAGAAAATTGTGGCCAGACTGTGTCCTAGAGAGGGATTTTGAAGGTTTTGGGGCTGAGCCTCAGAACCCTGAGCCTGAGCCTGTTTTGGAAGAAATTGTGGAATTGGGCAAGTCTTTGGGGTTAGAGGTGAGTGGTGAGGATGTGGAACAGTTGGTGGAGGAGCACAAGGAAGAGCTAACCACTGAAGATCTGCAAGAGCTTCAACAGCAACTGGAACAAGAGAGCAGAGGTCAGGACAATGGTTCAGAGGAGGAGGAGGAGGTGGAACAAAAATGGAAGAATGTGCCTTCTTCAAGGATTAGGGAGATCTGTGCCAAATGGAGTGATGTGCAAGCATTTATGGATGAATATCACCCTAACCATGCTGTTGCAGGCCGTGCTGGCAACCTGTACAATGACACAGTGGTGTGTCATTTCAGGGATGTGTTAAAGAATCGCCAGACACAGAGCTCCCTGGACAAATTTGTTGTTAGAAAGAGGTCTAGTGACTCTCAAGCTGGTCCTAGTGGCATTCAAAGAAAAAGGGAAGTAACCCCAGAAAAGAACTTACCACCTGAGTGTTAATGGAAGGATTCCCTTCCAAACACTAGCATACTACTCCACCTTCTCCCCTCCTCCCGTCCTCCACACATCAACAACTCTTCAATAAATGTAAGTGACATGTTATTGTACAATATTTGCATGTGTATTTATGTATTCTTTATTAAATTATTTATTATTTAATGTCCAAAAGTTCTAAAAAATATTTTATTTAACTACTTTTGGAAGTCTTGGACGGATTAAATTTATTTCCATTATTTCTTATGGGGAAAATTGATTCGTTTAACGATTGTTTCGCCTTAAAATATGCCCTCTCTGACGGATTAATATCGTAAGTCGGGGTACCACTGTACTTCACATGGATCTTATCGTAACAGAACAATCTACTTTACTATATGATATATCATGATACATAAGAATTAATTAACTAAATGAGCTCATTTCTAGAAAATCATGATATAAGAGAGAGAGAATTAATATACGTCGATCGATCGAATTGTCTTCATGTGATCTACGGATTCTGAAGAAATATATTTACAAGAAGGTAGTGATTAACAGACAAGGTAGATCTGGTGCACTCAAATCTATACTGTTAATTCTCAGAACTCGGAGAGAACTTGAACACACAACAATCTTACTAGATACTGAAAATCTAATACAAAACACACAGTCAATAACTTCAGTTCTAGAGTGGATTTTCTAATTTTTTATCTTTAGCTCACAACTTATGATCACTTTCCTACTGAAGGAATTAAAAAAACTCGGTGTTGATTAACTTCTCTTCCCTTCTGAAATAGTTAGCTCAATAACACAAAGTATTAGCAAAGGAGAACGGCTCTCACTATCTCTTACTGCAGGTAATAATTACTCGACACACGGCACTTTACTCTGCAAAGGATTACTGTCAACTGGGAAAGATCACTATCTGGAACACGAGGGACAACAACTGGCACTAGTGAATACACTAGCAACAGAAACGGCTTTCTGCAATTGCTTTTGCATCAGCGAGAGATGCTATAACTCATTCAAGTAGTCTTTCTTCAACAAAGCGTCCCCTGGAGAGGAACTACCACTTGAACTAGCAACATTGCAAGGATACATTCAGCACTCATGGCGATCCGGGATACCTCCGGCACCCTAGGCATCTGAACGCTATCTTGCATGCAAGATATTGTATGGGCTGAATTCCATACAGGAGTGACAGTACTATTACTAGTGCCTTACCGCTCGGCAACGTTAACAAATAGGACACATATCTACAAGAACTAATCTGAACTTCACATTCCGCATCACTCTGGCAAATCTCTGATACAAGCTGGAAGAACAAACACATTACTCAAAGGCTAGAGACTGTCTTTCAGTCAGTAAGGGACTATAAGAACTTTTCACTGATTCATATCATTATGGCTCTGAATAGCACTACACACAGTATTATCGCATGAATTTACTTGAGCTTCATTTTCTTTACTGGCAGCAAACACATTAGTACTACTGGACTTTACTTGAGACATGACTGAGCAATTGAACACAACAAAATTGATGAAACAAAAATTGAATACTGGCGAATTTAATTTACACAAAATCAATTTCAGGAATGACTGATTAATAAAAATCACACTGGGGCAAATTATTTGCACACAACACAAAGATATTAGAAATGAAATAGTTTGAACACTCTTACTCTTAATTGCAAGCAAAGCAAAGTAACTCAATGAAACAGTTACTGAAACAATTCACTAAGAACACTGACTTTAAACAAACTTAAGAGTGAGTTTGTTCAACAACACATGAAAACAAATGAAAAATTAATGACAATAAAATGGTATTAACACTTACATAAGCTGGAAGATACTCATCAAAGGCACAGAACAGATAACTTAATGCTTACGCAAAGTCATGCTCTTGTTGACTATAAATAAGTAATTATTGTAGCAAAATAATATCTTCAGTAAATTATTTCTCTAGTCTGCAAAATGAAGGCACATTAGCACTATACAAAAAAAAAAAACAAGTACAAAAAACAATATTGGGTGCAATGGGATAGTTACTGACTGTAACACATAAGAATTAGCAGGGAATATTACTGGTAAAAGGTTAAAAATTGCTTGGAGGAGAAAACAATATGTAGTTACTGGGGCAAGCAAAATGAATTAATTACACAATTAAAACATTAACAAACAAGGGTAAATGACTAAAAAATAACTCTGGGATAGTACACTTGGTGAAACACAACAATTAACAAGAGAAAGAAAATTCAACAACACGTGGACAATGCTGGGGGAAAAATTAAAATCTTTTAAAATTACTACTTGGTGGAATATTGGAACAGTAGATTACTTTAACAAAACTGTACTTACTGCAAACTTGGTAACACAATGAAACTCACAGAAATTATAATGCAACAATTAACAAGAGACAATACTAGTGAAATAAAAAATTAATGTAAGTAATTAATTTAACACAGAACACTTCCCAGGATAACTCAAAATTTATGTAACTGGCAAAAATGTCTCAACACACGGAATTGTCTATAGATTATCTGAAAAATAAAAAAACAACACGGTAATTGTCTCTAGGGTGGAAATCGTTGACTGCAGCGTGGTGGTGGAGGATGGTGGTGGATTGTGGTGGCGGAGGGTGGTTCTGGTCCACTCGTTGATAGCTTGAATGTGCATAAACCGACGAACTACGAACCCAGGCTTTGTAAAGTTGGCACAACAGTTCAGAAGAAACACACTCAGGACGCTCGACCCGGTTCGTAGCCAAAAACTGCTTGCAGGACCCAGTTAAGGGTGAAATAATCCACACTTTATTCTTTGTGTGGGTGGAGACACGTGGTTAATGGCGCCCGCCTTAGCGTGGGTGGTGGTGGGGGGCTGGGTGGAGTAGGCCTACGCCGCTTTCCGCGTGCCTGTGGCTTACGCCGTTATAAGAACACACATGAATTTAACCCAGGGTGGCTTGAATAACCCAGGATACCACAGGGATGGTATTGTACTCAGAACAGCAATACACTGGAGTACAAAGGCGGTAAGATGCGTGAACTGACGTGGCTTACTTCTCAGACAGCAGGGTGGCTTGCTGGCTTAGTAGAATATTTTCACACAGATTGGCTGGCTTGGAATCTTGTAACAAATTAGCACAGCAAGGTAGAAGCTGGCTTAAGCCTAGGCTGACGTAACTGGTGGTGGCTTACTGGTTGGATATGGTACTCTCCCTTCACAAACTGGCTTACTCGTTCAGAATTTGCAAAACCCGGGTCAACCCCTCGTAGGTTTTAACAAATTAACACTTAGCTGACCAGGAGATACTGTAGATATTGTAGACTTCTTGGATGTAGTAGCTGGTAGCGTGGTATCTGGAGGCTGTTTGCTTGCTTGTCGTCGTCTATCTCTCTATAACAGCGTAATCGATAAAAATTACGGCACACCGCTGCACACCACTTGTTGTGTGGGTCTTGGGAGAGATATTTAGGTTGTCAAAGATACTCCTTGTAGGATGGTTACGGTATATTTACAGTCTGTGAGGGAGAGAGCCCAGCCACCGTCCGTCCAGCTTGTAGGTCTATCACTTCTGAGAGGGTACGCCTATGCGTGGCTATGCACATGCGCTGAGCCTCTGACGTCAGCGGGTATCGTGACATCACACGCAAAGGGACCAGCTGTATAACTTAAGATGAACGTTGATACACTACACAAGTGTATATATAATACTGACACGACAAGGGTACTTCCCCACACACCAGCCAGGGTACTTCCCCACACACACCAGCCAGGGTACTTCCCCACACACACCAGCCAGGGTACTTCTCCACACACATCAGCCAGGGTACTTCACACACACACCAGCTAGGGTACTTCCCTACACACACCAGCAAGGGTACTTCCCCACACACACCAGCCAGGGTACTTCCCCACACACACCAGCCAGGGTACTTCACACACACCAGCCAGGGTTCTTCCCCACACACACCAGCCAGGGTTCTTCCCCACACACACCAGCCAGGGTACTTCCCCACACACCAGCCAGGGTACTTCCCCACACACACCAGCCAGGGTACTTCCCCACACACACCAGCCAGGGTACTTCCCCACACACACCAGCCAGGGTACTTCCCCACACACCAGCCAGGGTACTTCCCCACACACCAGCTAGGGTACTTCCCCACACACCAGCCAGGGTACTTCCCTACACACACCAGCCAGGGTACTTCCCCACACACACCAGCCAGGGTACTTCCTCACACACACCAGCTAGGGTACTTCCTCACACACACCAGCTAGGGTATTTCCCCACACACACCAGCTAGGGTATTTCCCCACACACACCAGCCAGGGTACTTCCCCACACACACCAGCCAGGGTACTTCACACACACCAGCCAGAGTACTTTCCCCACACACCAGCCAGGGTACTTCCCACACACACCAGCCAGGGTACTTCCCACCACACCAGCCAGGGTACTTCCCACACCACCAGCCAGGGTATTTCCTCACACACACCAGCCAGGGTACTTTCCCACACACACCAGCCAGGGTACTTCACCACACACACCAGCCAGGGTACTTCCCCACACACACCAGCCAGGGTACTTCCCCACACACACTAGCCAGGGTACTTCCCCACACACACTAGCCAGGGTACTTCCCCACACAAACCAGCCAGGGTCCTTCCCACACACACCTGACAACCCTATGCCTGTTGTGGAATCTATTGTGGCATTGGGGAAGTCCATGGGGTTGGTACCTTGGTACCTAAAGTCTTTATGGAAGAGGATTCCCCTTCCAAACAATAATCAGTCTTCTCTCTCCCCTCCTCCCTTTCTTCCATACACCAACAAGAGTCTTCAATAAAGGTAAGTGTCATGTTAAATGTTCATTTATACATGTTATTTGTGCTTTATATTTATTTGTCATTCTTTTCTGTATGTAAATCTATATTTAATCTATAAAAAATTCTTTTTTGTTAATACTTTTGGGTGTCTGAACGGATTAATTGGATTTACATTATTTCTTATGGGGAAAATGGTTTCAGTTTTTGCTAATTTCACATTTCGTCAGACTCTCTGGGATGGATTAATCACGAAAGGAGGGTCCACTGTATCTTGTTATTTAAAGCTTAGATATAAGATACAGTAGAAATCAGTTATGATTATAACCTTAAAAATTAAAGCAACTAAGTAACTTCCATACTCTAGTCTATCCATACCTCAACTGTGGTATCTGTGCATTGGGATCAACAACAGCTAATCACATTAAGACTGTTGTTACTCAGCAAAAATCATCACTCAGAATAATTACTTTTCAATCTTCAGGCAACACACACCACCTTCATTCAAAACTTCAAATTTGCTTAACATACAATTTTTTTTTTTACACATCGGCCACTTCCCACCGAGGCAGGGTGACCCAAAAAGAAAAAAAAATTAAGAAAAAACTTTCATCATCATTCAACACTTTCACCATCACTCATACATAATCACTGTCTTTCCAGAGGCCTTCAGATACTACAGTTTAGATGTCCCACCAATATCCCAAACCCCTCCTTTAAAGTGCAGGCATTGTACTTCCCATTTCCAGGACTCAAGTCTGGCTAACCTGTTTCTTGAATTCCTTCACAAAATATTACCCTGCTCACACTCCAACAGCTCGTCAAGTCCCAAAAACCATTAATCTCCATTCACTCCTATCTAACACACTCACGCGTGCTTGCTGGAAGTCCAATCACCTCGCCCACAAAACCTTCTTTACCCCCTCCCTCCAATCTTTTTTGAGGATGACCCCTACCCCTCCTTCCTTGCCCTACAGATTTAAACAGTCCAAGTCATTCTACTTTGTTCCAGTCTCTGTAAATGACCAAACCACCTCAACAACCCTTCTTCGGCCCTCTCTCTGACTAATACTTTTAGAAACTCCACACCTCCTAATTTCCAAACTACAAATTCTCTGCATAATATTTACACCACGCATTGCCCTTAGACACGACATCTCCACAGCCTCCTCCTCGCTGCATCATTTACAACCCATGCTTCACACCCATATAAGAGTGTTGGTACCACTATACTCTTGTGCATTCCCTTCTTTGCCTCCATGGATAATGTTTTTTTTGTCTCTACCTCAGTGCACCACTCAACTTTTTTTCTTTCATCAATTCTATGGCTAACCTCATCCTTCATAAACCCATCTGCTGACAAGTCAAAGCCCAAATATCTGAACACATTCACTTCTTGCATACTCCCTCCAATGTGATATCCAATTTTTCGTTATCTAAATCATTTGATACCCTCATCATCTTACTCTTATATATGTTCACTTTCAACTTTCTACCTTTACACACCCTCCCAAACTCGTCCACTAACCTTTGCAACTTTTCTTTAGAATCTCCCAGAAGCACAGTATCATCAGCAAAAAGTAACTGTGTCAACTCTCATTTTGTATTTGATTCCCCATAATTTAATTCCACCCCTCTTCCCAACACCCTAGCATTTACTTCTTTTACAACCCCATCTATAAATATGTTAAACAACCATGGTGACATTACACATCCCTACTTTTACTGGGAAGTAATCTCCTTTTCTCCTACACCTCACTATCATCATGAAAACTCTTTACAGCATTTAGTAACTTAGTACCACTTGCAACATCTGCCACATTGCTCCCCTATCCACTCTATCATACGCCTTTTCTAAATCCATAAATGCAATAAAAGCTTCCCTACCATTATCTAAATACTGTTCACATATATGTTTCATTGTAAGAACTTGATCGACACATCCCCTACCCATTCTAAAGCCTTCTTGTTCATCTGCAGTCCTGCTCTCTGTCTTACCTCTAATTTTTTCAATAATAACCCTACTACGTATTCACTTTACTTGGTATACGCAGTAAGCTTATTCTCCTATAATTTTTACAATCTCTTTTGTCCCCCTTCCCTTTATATAAAGGAACTATACACGCTCTCTGCCAATCAATAGGTACCTTTCCCTTTTTCATACATTTATTAAAAAAAAAAAAAAAAACACTCTAACACTATATTCCCTCCTGCTTCTAACATTTGTGCCATGATCCCGTCAGTTCCAGCCTTTTTACCCTCTTTCATTCTACGTAATGCCTCATGCACCTTCCCCACACTCTCAACCTGCTCTTCTTCACTCCTAAAAGATGCTGTACTTCCCTGGCCAGTGCATGAAATTACTTCCTCCCTTTCAAAATATTCACATAAAAAAAATTTAAAATACAGTGGACCCTCGGTTAACGAAAAAAATTCATTGCAGAAGCCTGCTCAAGTGCCATTACCGAACGAATTTACGTCCTTAAGAAATAATGTCATGTAGGTTAGTCTATTTCAGACCCCCAAAACTACACTTCCACAAGAACTACAAAATTATACTTACATAATTGCACGATTTCCGGGTATTCTGTTAACCGAGGGTCCACTGTACAGTGGTACCCCGAAGCTTCGTTTCTTATTCGTTCCAGAAGGCTGTTTGAGTGCCGCTACCGAACGAATTTGTTTCCTTAAGGAATAATGTAAATTTGATTGTCGCTTCAGACCCCAAAAAATACACTTATAAAAGCACTTACATAATTGTTCAAGTTGGGAGCAGTACGAAACTTGGGGTACCACTGTATTACAAAATATTCACACTTATCAAAGATCCCAGTGGAAATAAGTCACTTTATCTGACTTTTTGGGTTAGCTTAGGTAATTTACACATATGTACTATGTATCATAAATTTGTGTAACTCTACGTAAATAAACTTACTGCAAATGCTATACTCAAGACTCTCAACTCAAACATTAACACAAAGCTTTAAATTTTTTTCCCTTCTGCTAACCGTAAAGTTAATTTTACGTAGTGTTACATAAAAATGTGCGGAACTTTAATAGTGCTATACCCAAATCATGCCAGATAAACTCGTTAAATTACGGTCTACTGTAATCTCTTGAATGAGTTTCTTGAAGATTTTGGATAGCAACGTAAGTTTGATATTGGCCTATAGTTGTTTACGCCTGTGGGGTCTCCACCTTTGTGAATTGGGTAACCTGCTGTTTTGAGTAGTGTCGGGAAAGTGCTAGTTTCAATTGATTTGTTTAAAAGTAATGAAATAGCATGCGAAAGGACATGGGCCGCTCGCTTGTACAATAATGGTGGGACTTGAGACAGATTCCCTGATTTATTTTTAACCCTTTCGGGGTCGATGCCGTACTAGTACGTTTACGAGCAGGGGTTTGCCGTACTAGTACGCCTAAATTCTAGCGGCCTCAAATGGGAAACGGCTGGTAGGCCTACATATGAAAGAATTGGTCTGTGTGGTCAGTGTGCAGTATAAAAATCCTGTAGCACACACTGATAATGAGAAAAAAAAACTCCGACCGTTTTTTTTGTTTAAAACAGCGACTTTGCAGTCTATTTTCGTATTGTATTTATTGATGTACAGTAGACCATCATTTAGCACAAGATTATGTTGCACGTTATGGGTATTGCACGATTGAAGAATTGCGGCACATTATTATCTAACACAATGTAAAAATATTACACGGTCGGGAGGAGAAGAAATTTTGAGCGCTGGTCGCCGCGGTGGGTTAAACCATTGATAACAAAAAGGCACAAACCGTGACTGGAACAATACACACACAACCCGCACATATAAAAGAGAGGAGCTACGACGACGTGGCCCGACTTGGACCATTTACAAAGTCACACTAACACACAGAGACAGAGGAAGGGTATTTATAGGCAGGCAGACAGGGGAGGGTACAAGAGTGTTATGTTATTTTCCCTTATTTATCATCAAGGTTCTACATGTACTAGCATAGGGTATCTACTCAAAAGGTCTTAGGGTAAAAGGAGGACATTATTAGACTAAAGATACTTACTCAGGTTTAGCTGCTGCATCTGAAAACTTAATCCTTTCACATTCCTCTCAAAGGTTATTTAAACCAACATTATAAAAATAGAGCTATATTAAGAAGTATATACATATAATGTACAGGTCTGCTGTGTTTATTTACATACATTTTCTCATTTTCATTGCATTTCATAAATCTACCAAGCAATCATGGCACCCAGTAAGCATACAAGTGTTCCAGCAAGTGACAAGAAAAGGTTTAAGCGCTCAAGTCTAGGGAACAAAGTTTGAGTGACTGACTGACTTACTTACTGAATGACTGACTGACTTACTGAATGACTGACTGACTTACTGAATGATTGACTGATTATAATGACTTGACTGACTTACGTGATTGACTGACTTACTAATGACTTATACTTTCTGAAACTTTACTGACTTACAATGACTTTATGACTTACTGAATATTGACTGACTTTCGAATGACTTACTGACGACTTGACTGACTTACGACGACTTGACATTACTGACTGACTTGACTGACTTATGAATGACTTTACTATTACTGAATGACTTGACTGACCAAACTTGACGACTTACTGAATGACTTATGACACTGAAACTTGACTGACTTTCTGAATGACTTGACTGACTTACTGAATGACTTGACTGATTACTGAAACTTGACTGATTACTGAAGACTTGACTGACTTACGAATGACTTAACTGACTGACTTGACTGACTTACTGACTGACTTGACTGACTTACTGACTGACCTGACTGACTTGACTGACTTACTGAATGACTTAAAGTTGACACCAGTACAACCATCGACTTCAGTTCCAGAACCTCTACCATCCACCCGCCCAGGGGCCAAAAGATAACTTCCACCCCTTTTACAATCATCCACAAACACCAGACCCAAAATTTGGTAAATACTATTATTTCTGTTACATTTGTAGTCTTAAGCAGTAAAAACAACATAATACATCATTATAATAAACTACAATTACATATTCACTTTTATTTTTTTAAGATCTGTTGGTCTAAAAAACTTGTTTGGGTTTTTTGGGGGCTCCCAGGAACGTAACCCTATTTTTCCTATAAGTTCTTTTTAAATTTTCAACACAACGTTTAGGGAAAGTAACTACCGGAAAAAGACGGTCTCGTATTCTCATTTTCTTGGTCTCATTTGATAGAATGGAAGATATATTACAGAAATAGAGATGATTTTTATTGGTTTGACAATGACAAGTACCTTGAAATTGAGCTCAAAGTAGCGAAATGTTCGATTTTTTTCGATGTTCAAAAGTAAACAAATCACACCACGCGTCCAATACACATTAACTGGCGAGTCTAATATTCATGCACAAGTGCTCTGATATTATTTATACCATTTTTACAATGATGCAGTTGTATACATAACAGTAAATCTTCTATTTTTTGTGAGAATAAAATTCAAATGAAAAGCAAAAGTAATGTAAGAGGGCCTGGAGACATGACTAATGAACAGAGAAGATGTTATTTTAGTGCCAAAAATGTCTGCCTTGTTTATTCTGGACCCTATTTTGAAATTGGCATCGTTTGAAATTTGTGTGAAATTGGCCAAATTGTCATTTTCTGACCACTATTTTAGGTAGTTGAAATTGGTAAAAAGGCGGTTTCTGTACTCAATCGATAGAAGAAATGTAGTTCTAGCGAAATAGCTATGATTTTAGTGGACTGGAACATTGGAATTGGCCAAAAATAGGGGTCGTGGGCGAAAACGCGATCGAAACCTCTTTAAGACCGATAACTTCGCGAGAGGATAAAATTTCCCTAAGTTTTTATTCAAACATACTT
>WNWK01010066.1:0-70000 GCA_009830355.1 Cherax destructor
TACAGGGCAATGAACAGGCAGACACTGCTGCGCGGTCAGCAGTACATGACCTTCCAGTTTCATATAGAGGTGTTCCTTTCACGGACTATTTTGCGGTCATTGCTACCCACCTTCGCACCCGTTGGCAACAACGCTGGTCTGACCTGCTGAATACCAAACTTCATTCTATTAAACCGGTTATAGGTTTCTGGCCTTCTTCTTGTCACCAATGTCGAGGTTGGGAGACTACACTCTCCCGTCTTCGCATCGGCCACACTCGCTTACTCACGGGTATCTCATGGAGAGGCTCCTGCCCCTCTCTGTGAGCATTGTCAGGTTCCAGTGTCTGTTCGACATATCCTGTTGGACTGCCCACTCTATCAACGAGCACGCAGAATTTACCTCCAACGACGTCTTCGCTCTGCGGCCCTTTCTTTACCTTCCCTTCTTGCAGATGGCCCCTCCTTTAATCCTGACTCTCTCATTGACTTTTTGACAGAAACTGACTTACTACACAAACTCTGAAGATTATACCTCTAGCACCTCCCTCAGCCCCTTCTACCTCGATCTCTTGCTACCCTCCTCCCTGCACAATCCACCGTCATCTTGCACTCCATACCCTACTAATCGTCCATCTCCCTCTTACAACTCACTCTCCCTGCATCCTACAATAACCTGCAGCGCTGTATAACCCCTGTGGTTTAGCGCTTCTATTTGATTATAATAATAATCCCTCATCCCATGAATTTTGTAAAAACAGTTGAGCATTTTTTTTTTGGGGGGGCAGAAAAAACCTAGTAGCGTAAGCTTGATAAATTTCAAGTCAAACAGTACGTTTATTTACTTAACTTATCCAAGAATTTGCTTAACTGGACCGGTTGAATCTGAAGGAAGTGATCTCCAGGTGGCCTGCTTTGTAGGTTTACTCTTAAAGTTATAGCTGGCCCTGCTAAATACTGAGAATAATGTTTATATATAATATATATATATATATATATATATATATATATATATATATATATATATATATATATTATTATGTCTTGCCTAATAGGTAAAACTGGTCAATTAGCAAGAACTCATTTAAAATTAAGTCCTTTCTAAAATTTTCTCTTATACATTTAAAGATATATTTTTTCATTAATGTTAATGTAAAATTTATAATTTTGCACCAATAGAATCTTAGAAAACTTAACCTAACCTTATTATAACAAGTGCAATTTAATTTAGCCTAATACAACTAAATATATTTTAGATACGTTTACAATAATTTAATAATAAACAAACACAATGAAATAATTTTTTTCGTTAGGCTCAGAATGATTTTTGCGAAATTATTGCATTCATAAATTTTCGCTTGTCTTATATGGCAAGATGAGCATTGTTATTTAAGCCAAAATAGCAAGTTCTGCCTATTCGGCACATTATTATATATATATATATATATATATATATATATATATATATATATATATATATATATATATATATATATATATATATATAACAGATACTCAAGAGTTGCATATATCTTAGTCATCTTCTTGTCAGTTTTATTACCCGTTAATATAAAATAAACGAATGGAGAATATGTGAGACAAGATAATTAATTTTCAGGAAAATAACAATTTAATAACTGGACACCATCATAGGTTCTGCAGTAAAAGATCACGTCTTATTCGAAATTTTCAATTATATATATAGAAAAGTGGGATGCAAAGGTCCCACCAAATGTAGTATATCTAGATGTCCAGAAGGTTTTCGACAAGATACTCAAGAAGATTGCATGCCAAAATTAAAGCACATAAGTATAGGAGATAAACTTCATGCTTGAATAAGTGACTGACACTCAGGAAACAGTGGTATTCACCAGAGAGTTATCTAATTGGTTTTCCTTAATTTAAGTGTGGAGTTCCATAGGAATACGTTCTTGGTCCAATCCTCTTTACGATACATGCAAATGATCTCGATGTAGGACTAACATCTAAGATAGCAAAATCTGCAGTTGACACCTTATCGGTAAAAAGTGCAGCATCCAGAGAAGATTATTTGATTATTCAGAGTGATGTGGATATGTTGGCATTGTGGTCGTAGACATGGAAGATGAGTTCCAATATTGACCAGTGCAATGCGTGTTGGGTAAAACAATCTATAGCATGAATACAAAATGTTTAGTAGCAAACTTCTAGAAACAAGTGAAGGAAAGAACCTTGAAGTAATCATAAGCAACGGCCTCAAAAGTACCAAATAACTGCACTGCCCGCAGTTATTCATTAACAGAATGCTAGGTTTCCTAGCTAGAAACTTTAAGCACAAAACACTACCATACTGATGCACTTGTTAGATCCCATTTTGAATATGCCATCCAGTTCTTTTTTCCAAATTACATAAAGACTAAGATGTTTGAGAGGGTACAACAAAGAGCTGCCAAACTCGTACGATAACTCTGAAATTTTTTTTATGAAAAATCAAATAATATTTTTTCTCTTGGGAAACGAATGTTAGAAGATATCATTCAGACCTTTAAAATAATGAAAACCTTTGACACCCTCAACGATAAAGAATATTTGAAGTGTTGAATGAGTCCATACAACGAAACAGTGGAATGAAACCGAGAGGCAAAAGATACAACATGACCGTATGTATTTTTTTTTTCAGAGAGAATTAGAATAGAATAAATTACCAGGTAATTTTGAAAGCGTGATGTAAATAGTCATTCAAGAACCAGCTGGACAAGCACTTTGAAAGTAGAGCATTCAACTAGATACATCATTCCCTAGTGGGAGGAGTTACCTGAGCCTTAAAGACCACATTCACAATATAATAAATCTGTCAGTCATCATTGCTGGGTCAGCCCAAAGTTTTATATTAGAATACAGGATAGTAATTTCTTGTGACCACCAAGGTATAAGGTATGATCATGGAGGGAGAGCAGGAGTGAGATGTTGCCAAGGACATTCTTAACCTTACTAGACCACTCAATAGACACCAAACCCATGCAGACAGTTATATAATAGTAGCAGTGGTAGAAGTAGCGAGGTGTGGTAGTCATAACAGAACTGGTGGTAACCAGAAGTAGAACCATTGAGAGAGTTCTATGAGTGGCAGGGGAGTAAGACGAGTAGTTTTAGAACAGATACTAACTCAGTAGAGGTAGTACCCCACGTTGTTTTATCTAGTTCTAATATTATCTAGTTCTAATATTTTCTCGTTTTCATGCTGGAAGTGGCAGGAGGGTGGGAAGAGAGCCTTCTGCATTTTCATCTTTGACTCGCGTGATAGACTGTAATTCAGGTAGGAGTAGATAGTTCTCAGCAAATAGCTTAGGCGTGGACTCCCAAGTCTACTGCTAACTCTTTCTTGTGTACTCCCAAGTCCTCCACCTTTATCTCATCCTCAGATTTTCCACTTCTCCTCCTCTCCCTCCTCCTCCTCCTCCTCCTCCTCCTCCTCCTCCTCCTCCTCCTCCTCCTTCTCCCCTCCTCCCCTCCTCCTCTCTAATGTATGAGTGAGGTCTGATTCATAATTTATGAACCAGATAAGAGTATTAAAGGTGGGCTTGTCAGGTTCCTCAACTTTATCTTGCACATTATGTTATCTAACATTTATGGTCTCAACATGATCATGGGAAAGATGTTTATCATTTATCACATTATAATTGACCCCCCCCCATGTATGTGTCTGTCTTTGCCAGGCCCACTACCTCCGAGGACACCAAGGGTCCCGAGGATGCCAGGCAGTCCCGAGCATGCTAGGGGTAAGGCCAAGGACGTCAGGGGGTGGTCCCAGTGGCTCGTGGATGTTAGACGAGCCAGGAAGCAATTTGAAGCTGCTCCTCATCCTTTAAAAATCTCACATTAATACTAAGTGATTTGAGAATATTTTTTAAAATAATAACCAATAGATGACATTAGGTGGCAGATCAGACAGGCTGTGATGGGCTCTGTGGGCCAGCGGGCCAGAAACATCAACAGTCTAATTAAACATGAAGTAAACAGAAAAGCCTGGCCCCTGGTCGGGCTGAAAGGGTAGAAAAACTCTAGAAACCGGACTCAGTACATGACAGGTAGAAACGAAGCAACACTGAAAGAAATTTAACCAACTGTCTAGATTGATTCTTATCATTCCCTCTATAGAAGACATTTCCCTTCAAGGGGTGTATCAAGGTTTTTGATCCAGGAAATTGGAGCTATCCTACCTTTACTCGGATCAAACCTGAGTAACATGCGAACACACACAACCCAAGAGGAACACCAAGTAGAACAAATGGAACACGTGAAAAACCTGGAAGTAATAATGTCAGCTGACATTTCGTTCGAAGAAGACAATAAGGCAAATATTACGACAGCCAGGAAAATGACTGGATGGTTAATGCTAAATTTCAAAACTGGGTAAATTATGCCATTGGTGACACTACTCAGATAGCTTGTGCTCTCTCGTTTATAGTATTCAGCGTTGACGGCTCCGTTCAGGGCAGGGAAGATATCAGAGCTGAAACACATAGAGATCATTTACGGCCCACTTAGTCAATAAAGCATTTAAATTACTGGGAACGTCTCGGGGTTCTAAATATGTACTCGCTGAAGCGGAGAGATGAAAGATAATATAAATCAAATCACAGAACGAGTATCTAACCCATGGCAGGTGAGTCCTAAAACTAGCAGGGTTGTGTGAGTTTTAGGACTCACTTGCCATGGATTCGAGCCTTACTCGTTTTTGCGATTTGTTTACAATCGTGTTATTACGATTTCATGAGTCAAGATAGAAGATAAAATATACGTAGAATGTATTTGAGAGCCTAGTCCCAAATTTTCTGTAAAACCATACCGCAGAGAGAGATGGGGAAGAAGAATGTACAGGAAACTCAGTGAAAAGTAGGGGCACCGTGGACACAATAATAGAACATTGTATCACCATCCGTGTTCCCAGACTTTAAACATCTTACCAGAAGATATCAGAAACACTGCTGGGACAAGTGTAGAAGTCTTCAAGAGGAAACTGGACAAATACCTCCGTCAAGTGCCAGATCAAACCAGTCTGTGATGGATGTGTCTCCCAGCGAGCCCCTAGCAACACAGTCTGGTTGACCAGGCTGTGTTGCTAGGCTGTATTTTCCTACTCTCATAGCCCAGGTCGGGCTGTGAGAGTAGGAAAACACTAAATCATCAGTCATGTTAACATACCAATACAAACCTTGCGCTTACAAACATACACATTGTGTCTGCATGGGTTAGATTTTACCGTCGAAGCAGCTAGTGTATTGGTCATCCCATATCCTTCCTGTAAATGGTAGTGCAAGAACATACGAATACACAAAAGACATAGGCATAGTATGTCGTGCCGAATAGGTAAAACTTGCGATTTTGGCTTAAATAGCAACGCTCTTCTTGCCAAATAAGGCAAGCGAAAAATTGTGTATGCAATAATTTCGCAAAAATCATTCTGAACCTAATGAAAAACATATTTCATTACGTTTGTTTATTACTAAATTATTGTAAATTTATATAAAATATATTTAGTTGGATTAGGCTAAATTAAATTGCGCTTGTTATAATAAGGTTAGTTAAGTTTCCTAAGGTGCTTTTGGTCCAAAATCATTAATTTTTATATTAAAAAATTAAAAAAATGCATCTTTAAATGTATAAGAGAAAATTTTAGAAAGGACTTAATTTTAAATGAGTTCTTGCTAATTGTCCAGTTGTACCTATTCGGCACGACATATACACAAACATCGTGGCCATAAAACGTTGTCTACACCAGTACAAACAGAAACTCAGATCTCGTTTGCATAAACAAAAACACGTAAGGACTCGTTATCGTTGTATATTTATCGTTGTATATTTAATTTCAACGTAATTTGTAGTTATAATTACGTGTATACGTAATTATAACTACAAAATTGTTGTGTATACAAGCACAAGCCTCGTGTAAACAAAAACAAACAGCGTGTATATAAAATTACACATACACACAATGTATTCAAACATACAAGCCTCTTGTGTATAAAAATTAGCACAAACATGAAAGGGTGGCTGGTGTGTACTAGCACAAGTCTCGTGTACACTACCAAAAGAGCACAGTCTCGTACAGTCCTGTTGGTGCATAGGTCCTTAATATGATAAGTTGATACTGTTACCATATGACTGGCATGATGTACGGCTCTTTCTCTCTCTCTCTCTCTCTTTCTCTCTCTCTCTCTCTCTCTTTCTCTCTCTCTCTCTCTCTCTCTCTCTCTCTTTCTCTCTCTCTCTCTTTTCTCTCTTCTCTCTCTTCTCTCTCTCTTTCTCTCTCTCTCTCTTCTTCTCTCTCTCTCTCTCTTCTCTCTCTCTCTCTCTCTCTCTCTCTCTCTCTCTCTCTCTCTCTCTCTCTCTCTCTCTTTTCCCCCCCCCTATCAAGCTGCATGCAGTGCCATTGTTTATGGATGTTTTAGTCGGGTTATAATTTGCAATGTGTTTTGTATGAGAGGATTAACTTGTGCTCACACTTCTAGATATTGCGTTGTACTCAGAGCTCTGTCAAGGCAGGAGATATAAAAGCTAGATCATATAGAGTGATGATTTTCTACCTGCCAAGAGTCAATAATGTTCCCTCCGGAGCGACCTGGGGCCCAGTCCCAGACAAGGCCTCCTGGTTGACGTCCATATCAGGCTATTGGTGCTGGCCGCTCTCAGGCCAGCACCAATAGCCCGGCTGATCAAAAATGACCAGAGGATCAGCCCAGCTGATCAAAAATGACTAGATGAACATATTAAGATCCTTTTGAAAACAACTACGGGTCTCTCGGTATTTTCCTTTATATGTGAATGGAGAGTGTTAAGTCTTGCTTCCTTTACACTTAGTTCTCTTAGTATACTCGTTGCACTACTTCTTTTATAGGAGTATTTTGTACCACCGTCTGTTAAGCCTCTTGCATAGCAGTGTGCCTGCAGACCGCTAACAGCAACAGTCTGGTTAAACAAGCAATGAACAAGGTAAGCCTGGCTTCGCGCAGGGCTACTAGGGTAGATCCCTCGAAACCTGTGGCAGGTATGTCACAGGTGATATTTCCAGGTATGTGCGCGCGTGCGCATACGTGTGTGTGCACGCATACCTACGTACGTTCGTACTTGAATACTTGTCTCTGTGGGTGTTAAGCTCCAGCCCATGGGCCCTGCCTTTATCAGAACTTACATTTGGAACCAGTCACTTTAGCATTTTAAAGTTGTAAATTATGATACACCTTTTTCTGGTGCATTTCTAACTAGCAGCAACAACCTGGCAGGTAGTCTAGTGTTGTTCGGGTCATGGAGAATGACCTAAACAAGAGCCCAGCGGAAATAAGCCACACTTTATTTTTTCTGGGTTATCCTGGGTTGTTAACCTTCCGGGGTTATTAAACAATATCCTCAGTGCCATACTGAAGTCTGGCAGTTCCGTCTGAGAGATTTCGGCATCTTGTATGAGCGCCATCCTCTGTGATGGAATAATGAGAGGGAAACAGATTTTGTTCCCACTGTGTAATCATCATCATAGAATAGTGTAGCAGCACACTGCTGATGTATCCAGTTTTTGTTAGTCTTTTATGGGGAGTAAGAGTTCTCTATACTTTAGATCTAGTACAATGACTTGTACTGCAATATTAGAAAGAGAGAGAGAGAGAGAGAGAGAGAGAGAGAGAGAGTGCATTTAAAAGAGTATTATTATTATTATTATTATTTGCTTGGCATTTCTTCAAGGTTGTCATCGAGCCTATCATTTTCCTTGTCACTTGTGAGTGTTTCTTCAAGGTATGGTTTTCAGACCTGGTTATTGCCAGGTGCCTTACACCACTGCTGCTCTTACCAATAATTTATTTACTGAATAATCAAGGTATAATTCCACTAAAACTATATATCTTTTTCAAGTTTATCATATGATGTAACTGGGATAACGTGATGACGTCGACTACTGAGATGATGGTAACAAACATTTAACAAACGAACTCTGAGTTGATAAGTTACATTAGTGATAAAATACTTGTGAAACAATTGTGATACTGCAGTGGTAATGATGCAAACACGTACACACACACACGTACACGTACGTACGTACGTACGTGGTACTCTTTGGCTCTGCCAACTGGAGCACACTGCTTGAAGCAGTCTAATTGTTCTGTTACTGTACTCACCTAGTTGTGGTTGCAGGGGTCGAGTCATAGCTCCTGGCCCCGCCTCTTAACTGGCTGCTACTGGGTCATTCTACCTGTGTATGTATGTGTGTGTGTGTGTGTTATAGAAAGGTGGGAGATTAACATGTAATGATACAGAAATTTGTGTATTATGTAATTGGGTTGGTATGTGATAGTGAGGTCCCTGACGTCTGTGGTGAGGACATCTTGTGAGTCTGGGATAGTCACTACCAAACTACACTATCATCTGTGTGGCCTCATGTGCTCGGAGAACTGGCACATACATTTCCTTGTGAACAAATAAAGAGGTTCTAATCCTAAGAAAACATAATTATAACAAAAGTAGAATGCAAAAAACAAAAAAGATTTAGTACTGGTTAGCAGAAACTTAAAGCCAAGACAACAGAGAGTAAGTGTTCGCAATAAAGCTAATATAATTCTTGGCTTCATATCAAGAATCATAAATAACAGACGTCCTAAGGTTATACTTCAACTTTATATATCTTTGGTTAGACCTCAGTTTACGCTGCGCAGTTTTGGTTCCCATATTACAGGATGGACAAAATTGCGCTCGAAAATATGTAGAAAAAGATGAACTTCATACCATGTATCAGAAAATTTCAGTGATAATCGGAAGGCACTGAACTTCCTCAATGGAAAGATAAAAAATTAGAGGAAAAATGGAAAGCAGGAATAAACAGAGGATATAAACAACGTGCTGAAAATATATAACGAAGACAAGACTCGCAACAGTGGATTAAAATTGGAGAATTTCAGATTTAGCAAGGATGTAGAGGAGTACTGGTTTAGCAAGGATGTAGAGGAGTACTGGTTTAGCAGGGATGTAGAGGAGTACTGGTTTAGCAGGGATGTAGAGGAGTACTGGTTTAGCAGGGATGTAGAGGAGTACTGGTTTAGCAAGGATGTAGAGGAGTACTGGTTTAGCAAGGATGTAGAGGAGTACTGGTTTAGCAAGGATGTAGAGGAGTACTGGTTTAGCAGGGATGTAGAGGAGTACTGGTTTAGCAGGGATGTAGAGGAGTACTGGTTTAGCAGGGATGTAGAGAGTACTGGTTTAGCAGGGATGTAGAGGAGTACTGGTTTAGCAAGGATGTAGAGGAGTACTGGTTTAGCAAGGATGTAGAGAGTACTGGTTTAGCAAGGATGTAGAGGAGTACTGGTTTAGCAGGGATGTAGAGGAGTACTGGTTTAGCAGGGATGTAGAGGAGTACTGGTTTAGCAGGGATGTAGAGGAGTACTGGTTTAGCAGGGATGTAGAGGAGTACTGGTTTAGCAGGGATGTAGAGGAGTACTGGTTTAGCAGGGATGTAGAGGAGTACTGGTTTAGCAAGGATGTAGAGGAGTACTGGTTTAGCAAGGATGTAGAGGAGTACTGGTTTAGCAAGGATGTAGAGGAGTACTGGTTTAGCAGGGATGTAGAGGAGTACTGGTTTAGCAGGGATGTAGAGGAGTACTGGTTTAGCAGGGATGTAGAGGAGTACTGGTTTAGCAGGGATGTAGAGGAGTACTGGTTTAGCAGGGATGTAGAGGAGTACTGGTTTAGCAGGGATGTAGAGGAGTACTGGTTTAGCAGGGATGTAGAGGAGTACTGGTTTAGCAGGGATGTAGAGGAGTACTGGTTTAGCAGGGATGTAGAGGAGTACTGGTTTAGCAGGGATGTAGAGGAGTACTGGTTTAGCAGGGCTGTAGAGGAGTACTGGTTTAGCAGGGCTGTAGAGGAGTACTGGTTTAGCAGGGCTGTAGAGGAGTACTGGTTTAGCAGGGCTGTAGAGGAGTACTGGTTTAGCAGGGCTGTAGAGGAGTACTGGTTTAGCAGGGCTGTAGAGGAGTACTGGTTTAGCAGGGCTGTAGAGGAGTACTGGTTTAGCAGGGCTGTAGAGGAGTACTGGTTTAGCAGGGCTGTAGAGGAGTACTGGTTTAGCAGGGCTGTAGAGGAGTACTGGTTTAGCAGGGCTGTAGAGGAGTACTGATTTAGTAGGGATGTAGAGGAGTACTTGTCTGGTGAGAGTTTTAATAGATGAGTAGAACAAACCCCAGGTAGTGTCGTTGAGGTTAAAACTTTGAGTAGGTTTAAGTATAAGTTGGACGGGTACATGAGTGGGTGGGGGCGAATGTGAGTTGGACATGCCTAGCATGGGCCAGTAGGCCTACCTCAGTGTTCCTCCATTCTGATGTATTTTTTCCCTTCTCTCCTACTATTCTGCTCCTTTCTCTCCTCCGCATTTATTCTCTCCTGTTCTGCTCCTTTCTCTCGGCGTTTATTCTCTTCTCCTCCCCGTTCTGTTCTCCTCTCCTCCGTCTTCTGTTCTGTTCTCCTCTCCTCCGTCTTCTGTTCTGTTCTCCTGTCCTCCGTCTTCTGTTCTCTTCTCCTCTCCTCCGCTTTCTGTTCTCCTCTCCGCCTTGTGTTCTCTCCTCCACCTTCTATGCTCCTCCCTCCCTCCTCTTCTTCCCCCATCTCCTCCTATTCTCCATCTCGTCTTGTCCCTCTTACTCCAACATGCGTCAGGTTACACCCTCGCTTCTCAAAAGCAAAAATGTAATCAGTGTTGGTGAGGTTTGAGACCCGTCGCCTGGGGCTTCCTCTCACCCTTCATAACTTCTGGTCTGGAAATTGTATACGAGTTTCATTAATTGTGTTCTTGAGCACTGCAGAATATTCTTCTAAGAGTAATGGAAATGAACATTGTGGTCTTGTGCACTGGAGATTGTTCTTCTAGCAGTGATGGAAGTGAACATTTATACTCGGGTAAGGTTGTGTAGATAAGACGGTGTAGTAATAGGGTCGATAACCATCTGTACAGGGAGATAAAGAAGCAGTGTACCTGTTGTCGCCGGCGGGAGAAGCCTAGCAGAGCGATACAAGTGTTCAGTATTCCATTATAGCGTAGTTTAGATTGATAGAGCCAGGGTCACGTAGACCAGAGAAACCTCGATGCCTTTCATAACTGTGTGAGACGAGTTCAGTGAAATGTTGATGCTAGACGCTTGTCATTCAGCAGTGTGTGGGTCGCAGTAGTGGGCCAGTGTGGGGGCCGCAGTGGCGGGCCAGAGTGAGGCTTCACACTGGTGGACATCACGCTTGTAAGACTGTGGCCAGGACGCAGTTGCACACTGGGAGACAAACCTGCACGTCGGGTGAGAAAAAGAAGTGTGCGCGATGTGCTCACCCACTGTATATATGTATTCACTCATGTCCTGTACTTTCTCCTAGTGTCACTGGCGAGCTCCATGTAACACAAGGGACCTCCATGTATCTCAGGGGATCTCCATGTATCTCTGGGGATCTCCATGTATCTCTGGGGATCTCCATGTATCTCTGGGGATCTCCATGTATCTCTGGGGATCTCCATGTATCTCTGGGGATCTCCATGTATCTCTGGGGAACTTCATGTATCTCTGGGGATCTCCATGTATCTCTGGGGATCTCCATGTATCTCTGGGGATCTCCATGTATCTCTGGGGATCTCCATGTATCTCTGGGGATCTCCATGTATCTCTGGGGATCTCCATGTATCTCTGGGGATCTCCATGTATCTCTGGGGATCTCCATGTATCTCTGGGGATCTCCATGCATATCTGGGGATCTCCATGTATCTCTGGGGACCTCCATGTATCTGGGGATCTCCATGATCTGGGGATCTCCATGCATATCTGGGGATCTCCATGCATCTCTGGGGATCTCCATGTATCACTGGGGACCTTCATGCATCTCTGGGGATCTCCATGTATCACTGGGGACCTTCATGCATATCTGGGGATCTCCATGTATCACTGGGGACCTTCATGCATAACTGGGGATCTCCATGTATCACTGGGGACCTTCATGCATCACTGGGGATCTCCATGCATCACTGTTGACCTCCATGCATCACTGGGGATCTCCATGCATCACTGGGGATCTCCATGCATCACTGGGGATCTCCATGCATCACTGGGGATCTCCATGCATCACTGGGGATCTCCATGCATCACTGGGGATCTCCATGTATCACTGGGGACCTCCGTGTATCACTGGGGACCTCCATGTATCACTGGGGGAACTCCATGTATCACTGGGGACCTCCATGTATCACTGGGGATCTCCATGTATCACTGGGACCTCCATGTATCACTGGGGGACCCCTATGTATCACTGGGGGACACCTATGTATCACTGGGGATCTCCATGTATCACTGGGACCCCCATGTATCACTGGGGGACCCCTATGTATCACTGGGGGACCCCTATGTATCACTGGGGGACCCCTATGTATCACTGGGGGACCCCTATGTATCACTGGGGGACCCCTATGTATCACTGAGGGATCCCCATGTATCACTGGGGATCTCCATGTATCACTGGAGACCTTCATGTACTGGGGACCTTCATGTACTGGGGACCGTGTATCATGTATCACTGGGGACCTCCGTGTATCACTGGGGACCTCCGTGTATCACTTGGGGATCCCGTGTATCACTGGGGAATCCCGTGTATCACTGGGGAATCCCGTGTATCACTGGGGGATCCCGTGTATCACTGGGGGATCCCGTGTATCACTGGGGGATCCGTGTATCACTGGGGATCCTGTATCACTGGGGATCCGTGTATCACTGGGGATCCGTGTATCACTGGGGATCCGTGTATCACTGGGGATCCGTGTATCACTGGGGATCCTGTATCACTGGGGATCCGTGTATCACTGGGGATCCGTGTATCACTGGGGATCCGTGTATCACTGGGGATCCGTGTATCACTGGGGGATCCCGTGTATCACTGGGGATCCCGTGTATCACTGGGGGATCCCGTGTATCACTGGGGGATCCCGTGTATCACTGGGGGATCCCGTGTATCACTGGGGGATCCCGTGTATCACTGGGGGATCCCGTGTATCACTGGGGGATCCCGTGTATCACTGGGGGATCCCGTGTATCACTGGGGGATCCCGTGTATCACTGGGGGATCCCGTGTATCACTGGGAAATCTCGTGTATCACTGGGAAATCCCGTGTATCACTGGGGGATCCCGTGTATCACTGGGGGATCCCGTGTATTACTGGGGGATCCCGTGTATCACTGGGGGATCCCGTGTATCACTGGGGGATCCCGTGTATCACTGGGGGATCCCGTGTATCACTGGGAAATCTCCATGCTGGCGATGTGTGCTCAATGACTGGCTAAAAACGCTCCTTGTATTAGGCGTTAAAGTATTCGTTATCAACATTGTTGAAAACTGTGGTGGAATCCGCCAGGCTGGAGACACACACCTGCCGTTCATGTACGCTTCATGTGCACTTCCGGTAGTGTTCGGTGTGATACGCATTACCGTATTGTTCGGTGTGATACGCATTACCGTATTGTTCGGTGTGATACGCATTACCGTATTGTTCGGTGTGATACGCGTTACCGTATTGTTCGGTGTGATATACATTACCGTATCTTTTTTTGATTGAATTGATTTTAAGGAGCCCCTTGTTTGACTATTCTTGGAACCTCTTAAATCTTCTTATTCCGTTTCTGTCTATAACCTATCTTATTCTTCTCATTTGATTCTCATTGTCGAAAAGTAGAAACAAAAGATTCAGTTCCATCTGTTAGATCATTTTACGTTTAGCAGAAACAATAGCCCTAGTACTAATCCTTGAGGAACACCACTTGTTACCCTCGTCGTGAAGCCTCGTCTCGTACTTCACTCTAATCTTCAAGCATTCTTCAATCAGCTAGAGATTTTTTTCTTTCGCTTTATCCTCGTGTTAAACAGTCTCTTTGTCTGGCTTGTTTATATATTTGATGTTTTTTGTCGTGATCATGTCTTTGGTATTTTAGCGTCGTCATCCTCAGCTGCAATCTTCGTAAATATTGTTTCCCTGTTCCGGTACCAACCGTATTCCGAGTCTTTGTGCTCTCGAAATTTTATATTAAGTGCTTCATGTTGAGAGAGTGATCGAATGCATGTTTATTGTGTTATGAATAATTTTTCATATTTTTAATAACTATCTTGCATTTGTGAGCTTGGCGAACTTCTCAAACCTTATTAGAACTTCTGGGAATAAATTCCAGCTTCCATTTTTCCGACCAGGTACTAGTGGGTAAACACAAGGGAAGGGGAGGAGGAGAGTGAAGTCAGTAGGGACGAGTGGAGATGCAGTTACCACACCAATAAATGGCAAATAAATGCACACAAATTGGGTAAGGTCAGATGTGAACAGACATTGAAGAGGGATCAGGTGTTCCGAGGCCAGATCTGAACAGTGATATCAGGTAGGGTTCAGGCGAAGATTATGAACCTACTGGAAACCTGGCTCTCATTACAGGGACAAATTTAATTGGCTGTCCTAAGACTGAATAACATCGGAATCAAACTGTGATGGTACTACTCTTCGGAAATGTATATATGAAGTCTGCTAAAATAAATCATGTACCATACGATCACCCAAAGAAATAGACACAAATAGTTCTTGTGCTTTAAAAACTGCACAATACGCTAACCTAAGGTAATGACCCTAACTCTTCAATAAAAACAAATGTATTTATATAACTTGACTTGTTTCCTGTTAAGTGATAGTTATTCCTGGAGTCACCGCCGCCGCCACCTAGTTTCTCACCAAGCCTCTTAAATTTGAAAGGAAATTTTACAGAAATTATAACTGCTAAGAAACACATGGTAAAGTGTATACTGAATTGAAGAAGTTTGTAAGATTTACCTATCACCTGACTCATTCACGAGACAGGACACATCAGCAGTCTTGTCAGAATGCAGATTTCTGAACAGGCGTCCGTTTCACACACAAAAAAATACGCACAAAAAAATACGTTTTTTACTCTACGACCGACTTCTCCTAATACCTATCTTTCAGATCATAGTATTGGTAAGGCTCTGCTACGCCATGTTGGTAAAGATATCTCATTTCACGCTCTCAAGAGCGGCACTCGCATCATCACGGTCCAGAATGCTGGCCAAGCTCGCGATCTTTCTCTCCTTACGACCATAGATACTATTCCTATCACTATTGACAAACATCATTATCTCAATTCTTGTAGTGGTACTGTCATTTTACCCCACACCATTGTCCAACGGAATTTCCAGACATGTGGTGATGACATTCTGGAGCAGCTTGAGCTCCATGACCTCCCTATCCTCAAAGTTGACACTTTTGTCCTCCTTGCCCATAAGCGAAGATGTTATCCTTGCAATATAGCTCGTTTAACTTTTGACTGCTGTGAACTTCCACCCTCGGTCTACATTGCAGGTCACTGGTTACAAGTTTGAAAGGTGACCCCTACACTGCAACAGTGGAGAAACTGCTGGCGTTTTGGTCATCCAACAAAATATTGCAGGTCCATGGCCGAATGCCCAGTCTGTGGTGCCAACGACAATGCCAGTCCTTCTTGTAATCTACCTCCCTCTTGCCTTAACTGTCATGAGGCGCATCCATCTCTTGCCGTTGTCATGTTTACCTGAATGAGCGGGAAATCTGTTGTCTCAAAGAGGCGGAAGGCTTCTTTTATGCTATGGCTGTCTCTCATTTATGCCTTCAAGGGAGACTTCCCCCGTATTTCCTATTCTCGCATTGCTAAACGTCCCCCCACTTCTAGGGTCCCAACTTCCGCAGCTTCCTCTGTGGTCGCCCCATCCTCAGTCACCCCTGTCTCGAATCCTTTTGCTGTTCTTGGCTCCGACGTCCCTACCTCAGCATCCCATGCTGTCCACACCCCTTCCTCTACTCACTTGCACAGTTCTGTGTCTACACGCCCTCGTCCACCACCCAATCCTCACCGCACCCTCTTCTCATAAGTACGGCAAAAAATCCCCATTGCCGGGTTCTTCACCTCCAACTAGTTCTTTAACGTGTGAGGAGAATATCATCCCCTGTCCCCTCCTAAGTTCCTTCCTTGACTGCCCCTCCCCAGGTCGCTTCCACTCCTGTCCCCTCCCAAGCCTCTTTGTCAGTTTCCGCTTCCATCTCCTCGCCCTCTAGTTTAGTACCGTCTATAGTCTCCCAGATTGTTGCTTACCCTCCTCCTTTCATCTCTAATGTGGTCCCACATCCTGCATCTTTGACTTCTGAAACACTGGAAGCTATTGCAGGATTTATTGCAGAGACTGAACCGTTGATGGACACCGCTCCACCTCCGGTTCCTCCTCCTCTCTCTTCTCCGTCTACACCCCTCCTTCCTTCACAGCATCCCCCTCCTTCTCTGATTACAAGTTTTCCGCTGCCTCCACACGTGGACTTTTTTAACCCTAGTCCATAGATACCTCTAACTTCAACTTATATCTTTCTCTCCATACATCATGGCTTATTTGCAGTGGAATATCCGAGGCCTCAGGGGTAACCGGGGTGAGCTTCAGGTGTTGCTCTCCCAGTTTTACCCTGTTGGGGTCTGTTTGCAAGAACCCAAATTACAATCCGCTGTTATCCGGCTCTTTTCGGGTTATGATTTGTTATATTCATCAGATCCTTTTTCCGATGGAACTTTTAATGAAAGTGCTCTTCTTATACGCACTGGTATTCCATACCTTCAGCTCTATGTGCGTTCTTCTCTACATTACACTGCAGCCCGTATCCACTTGAATAAGTGGTATACACTCTGTTCTTTATATCTCTTCCCTTCTCGGGCATTGTCTATCCCAGACGTAGATTTTCTGGTTTCTTCCTTGCCGCCACTCCTTCTGTTACTTGGCGATTTTAACGCACACCATTTTCTCTGGGGAGTGTCGCACTGTGACTCCCGTGGTGTTCAGTTGGAGGCATTTCTTGCTTCTCTCCCTCTCCATGTTTTAAATACGGGTACTCCTACCCATTTTGATCCTCGAACTCATTCTTTCTCTTGCATCGATCTCTCCATCTGCTCTTCCTTAGCTGTCTTCGACTTCACCTGGTCTGTCCTCCCGGACTTACATGATAGCGATCATTTTCCAATCATCCTTAAGTCCCCTTCGTATTCTCCACCTCCTCGTAGCCCACGCTGGCAATTTGACCGGGCGAAATGGGACCTTTATGCACATCTTACTGCCTTCCTCATCCTGCATTGATGAGGTTTTACATCTCTTTTCGTCCTCCATCTTCACAGCAGCTTCGCATTCTATCCCCCAAACCTCGGGCAAGCATTCTCAGAAGTGCATGCTTTGGTGGTCTCCTGCTTGTGCTCGGGCAGTACGTTTGAAACGCGCTGCATGGGGGCAGGTACTAGTACAACAGAACCATAGAGAGACTCCTTGATTTTAAGCAGAGGAGAGCAATTGCTCACCGTGTCATACGTGATGCTAAACGCACTTGCTGGCGGGATTACGTTTCCACCGTCACTTCGGCTTCCTCGATGAGTGCAGTCTGGAAGAAAGTGCGGAAATTGAGTGGTAAATTCTCCCCCGACACGGCTCCTGTTCTTCAGGTTGCCGGTGTCGATATAGCACACCCTCTTGCCGTTGCCACTGAAATTGGTAATCATCTGGTTTGCATTTCTCAGGGGCTCCATTTATGCCCCTCGTTCCTTTCTTCTAAGTCTGCCAGCGAGTTAAAGCCCTTAGATTTTTCTTCTTTCAGAGAAGAATCTTATAATGTGCCTTTTACCCTTCAAGAACTGGAGGCAACACACACTGCTTGCCGATCATCGGCAGCTGGGCCAGACGGCATACATATTCGTATGCTACAGCATTTACTTCAGTCTGCTCTTACTGTCCTCTTACGACTCTTTAATCTTATATGATCGTACGGAGTTCTTCCCCAGCTGTGGAAGTCTGCCATTGTTCTCCCTTTACGCAAACCGGGTACTACGGGACGTGATACCTCCCACTACCGTCCCATCCTCTTACCAGTGCATTTTGAAAGGTGATGGAATGTCTAGTTAACAGACGTTTGATGTGGTATTTAGAGATGCACAATAGTGTCTCCCCTAGTCAATATGGCTTTCGTAATTATCGTTCTGCCATTGACCCCTTACTGCGCTTGGATATGTATATTCATAATGCCTTTGCTAATAACCACTCGGTTATCGCCATCTTTTTCGACCTTGAGAAGGCTTATGACACAACTTGGAGGTATAATATCTTGGCCCAGGCCCACTCCTTAGGCCTCCGAGGCAATCTACCATTTTTCCTTAAGGCCTTCTTAACTGAAAGACATTTCCGTGTCCGGATTAGTAATGAACTTTCCCCGGAATTTGTCCAAGCTGAAGGTGTCCCCCAGGGTTGTGTTCTGAGCACGACACTCTCTCCTTGCTATAAATAATCTGCCATCTGTTCTCCCATCCAATATTTGGTCATCGCTTTATGTGGATGACTTTGCTATAGCTTGTGCAGGTGCAAACTGTCACCTCATTGCAGTTTCCCTCCAGCATGCCATCAACCGTGTTTCTGATTGGGCCACCACTCACGGGTTTAAATTTTCTATTGGCAAAACTCATCAAATTACGCTTACTAGACGTTCAGTGGTCTCTGATCATCCATTGTATCTATACGGCTCACGTATCCCAGAACGTGATAGTCAGGTTTCTCTGCCTCCTGTTTGACCATCGATTGTCCTGGAAACCTCACATTACCTCTCTGAAGGCAACTTGTCATAGCCGGCTGAACCTCCTAAAAACCCTTGCACATCTTTCATGGGGGGCTGATCGTAGAACTCTCCTTCGCCTGCATTCAGCCCTAATTTTATCGAAACTCGATTATGGTGACCAGTTATATTCGGCGGCGTCCCCTGCTACTCTTTCCAGCCTTAATCCCATTCATCACCAGGGATTGCGTTTATGCCTTGATGCATTTCGTTCTTTCCCGGTTGAGAGTCTCTATGTAGAAGTGAACATTCCATCCTTGTCCGATCGTCGTGATGCACATTGCATTCGCTATTATGTTCGCTCTCATGACCTCCATAATCCTTCCATGTATAGGATAGACGCTCTTTATTTGTTCGTCGCCCCTTTTACTTCGTCCCTTTTCTCTTCGTCTACATTCACTCTTGTCTTCCCTTCAGCTACCACCTTTATATGTTCATGTGACATCTCCCTTTCCCCTACCCCCTTGGGAAGTTCCTGCTGTCCGTGTCTGTTCGATTCCCAACTACCTACGGCGGCTTCTCCTCTTTTTTTCTAGACCACTTCTGTTCTCATTTCCATGCCATCGCAGTGTACAACGATGGTTCAAAGTCATCTGACGGTGTCGGATTCGCAGCAGTATTCCCGGACAGCATTGTGCGAGGGCATTTATTACCCTCAGTTAGCATATTTACGGCTGAATTGTATGCCATTTTTGTGGCACTTATCCGTATTGCATTTATGCCTGTGTCACCATTTGTGGTCGTTTCAGACTCCCTTAGTGCTTTACAGGATATCCGTAAAATTGAAACACCTCACCCCCTAGTTCTTCGTATCCAACTTTGGTTACACCGTATCTCAAGCAAGCACAAAGATATTGTTTTTTGTTGGGTCCCTGGTCATGTTGACGTACAGGGCAATGAACAGACAGACACTGCTGCGCAGTCAGCAGTACACGACCTTCCAGTTTCATATAGAGGTGTTCCATTCACAGACTATTTTGCGGTCATTGCTACCCACCTTTGCACCGAGTATAGGTTTCTGGCCTTCTTGTCACCAATGTCGAGGTTGGAGACTACACTCCCGTCTTCGCATCGGCCACACTCGTCTTACTCACGGGTATCTCATGGAGAGGCTCCCTGTCCCTCTCTATGAGCATTGTCAGGTTCCAGTATCTGTTCGCCTTATTCTGTTGGACTGCCCACTCTATCAACGAGCACGCAGAATTTTCCTCCAAAGTCGTCGTCTTCGCTCTGCGGCCCTTTTTTTTACCTTCCCTTCTTGCTGATGGACCCTCCTTTAATCCTGACTCTCTCGTTGACTTTTTGACAGAAACTGACTTACTGCACAAACTCTGAAGATTATACCTCTAGCACTTCCCTCAGTCTCTTCTACCTTGATCTCTTGCTACCCACTATCCCTGCACTATCCACTATCCTTCTGCACTTCATACCCTACTAATCATCCCTCTCCCTCTCACAACCCATTCTCCCTGCATCCTGCCCTGACCAGCTGCGCTGTATAACCCCTGTGGTTTTGCGCTTCTTTTGATTATAATAATAATGTAATTTGAGTCATTTTACTGTTTGCTATATATAAAAACAGATGTACAACTTTAACAAACAATGATCTATTTGTCTAGTATTAAGTACATAGTCTGTAACCCATTAAATTTAGACTGCCCGTAATGCCTAGGCATGATAGTGGGTCTCTTTGCACTGCAAATCATTATTGTAATTACACACTGTAAACTACCTTTGTAAATGGGACTCACTACAACATGTCAGTCACATTGTAAACTTGCAAAGAAATAAAAATTTGAATTTGAATTTGAACTTCAGCTGGGACTGTGCCGTCACAGAAAACGGTGTACCAAAGTTGCTTGAAATTAAGGTAAACTAAATTAGAATCTTTATTTCAAAGAATTTATTTTTCGCTGATTAAGTAGGAAGGTAAGTTTATTTAGGTACAGATGCACATAAGTACAGTTATTCAAATTTAGGCGATTACAATTATAGTACATAGTTACATGTGTAAATTACCTAGAATAACCCCCAAAAATCGAAGTGGCTTGTTTCCATTGGTTAAGGTTTCCTCTTTTGGTATGTCGTTTAGAAACGTGAAGCCGAAGCCGAGGCTGCGTCCACGTGATCACCCACCCACTTAATGGCCAGACCTAATAAGTTTTTGTCCTCTGATAGCGCCGTGCTAGGTCATCTATTATAGTTCACTAATAGTGCAATCAGCTTATAACTGAAGGACACGGGTTCGGTCTTTCTAAGTAAGTTTATTCAAGTATACACAAATACACTTACATAGAGTATCATGCAGTTTCAAGTTGTTTACTTTACTTCTTTAATAGTAAGTCTACCTGGAGTCTACCTGGAAGGCATTCCGGGGATCAACGCCTCCGGGTGGGATCAGGGCCTGATCAACCAGGCTGTTACTGCTGGCCGCACGTTGTCCAACGTACGAACCCCAGCTCGGCTGATCCGGCACCGACTATAAGTATCTGTCCAGCTCCCTCTTGAAGGCAGCCACTTGAGTAAATTACACTAATATCAGAACTTGATACTTAAGCTTATAATAATTAACAATTTAATCTAGACATACAGATACACAAATGTGGCATTTTTTATGAACTAACAAAATATATTACTAAATATTGTTACCTGTACGGTATATACAGTGTGTGTGCATCTCAGTATACATACTTGAGAGTTTAACACATGATATATACAAGTGTCTCCGTGTATACAAACTGAGAGTTTGATTTCTTTTTGAGGAATTAAAGTATTCTTGACAGGTGATGAACAGGTGATATGCAACATTAATGACCTTAATGATCATAGCCTTTAAGACACATTAGGCAACCAATTTAATGTGTAGGGCGATTGCAGTTTGGATGACTTCGTGTAGTTGAAATTAGTGTCAACTAATTTGTTAATGTCGTAACTGATAACCAACTCACATAGTTATCTTTGGTATTTCAAATGAGTGATTATTTCCTGTCACCCACTGATGCTATGACATCATAATTCACTTGTTATCAAGATAATCTTGCGTTTTATTACACCTGTGTCTGGTGTAACTTATTAGAGAATATTGTCCCGGGCTTCTGCACTGTCGTGCAGAAGCTCTAAAGCAGCATGGGTCAGAGAGTATCTGGGGAATGGAAGACTGAATCAGGTTTGGTCCAGAGCGGAGGGCATCTTCAATCTCTTGAATCAAGAGCCCTTCAGTAGCATCAAGACAGCTCTGAAGAATGGCGATGTGGGCCAGGGGGATGCCAACAGCAACAGCCTGGGTAAATAGACAATCAGCAGAAAAGATTGTCCCTAGGCAGGGTTAGAGAGTAGAAAAACCTCTAGAAACTGGTCACAGGTATATCCCAGAACTGTTTGGCTCGCAAGCCCTCCAGCTTACACTGATGGCTCACTTCAGCAGGTTACAGGCCACACTGCAGCAGGTTTCAGGCCACACTGCAGCAGCCTGCAAAAACACAAAGGTAACAGGTGTATAAAGACTAGTAGTATCAGACTGAATAACTGCCTCAGTTCAGCACTACCAGAGCTGCACTGAAACTCGCCACTAATATATTAAAAAACACAGGAGGGGTAACCTTGTTGTTCAAACACTGCTGGGACAAGTGTAGAAAGAAGTCTTCAAGAGGAAACTGTGCAGGTATCTTCACCAGGGGCCAGATCAACCAGTCTGTGATGGATATGTGGGGCAGCGGGACACCAGCCCTCTGCCCAACATATGCTAGTGCTTGCCTGGTTGACCAGGCAAACACCAGACGAGCCTGGCCCATGGCCGGGCTCATGAGTAGAAAGACTCGGAACTCAGAAAAGGTATATCAGAGGTAAAGGTAAGGCCAGACCGGAAACATCATAATATACACTAAAAAGTGCTGAGGACAAAGGCTTTCGTATTTCATTTATTTAGATACCCTCTCACTAGGGAATCAGCTCTCGTGATAGTGATGTAGATGCTAATTTACTGGTGAGGGTGAGAAGCCGGAGGTGGGGTTACAACTGGGCATCCTTCTGTCCATTGTTGAAACCATCCTGCTGCAGGATATCATCCATCCTGCTGCAGGGTATCCATCCTGCTGCAGGATATCATCCTTTGAAGACGAGAAAACACAGATTCAGAGAGATCTGAAAGCATTAGTATCAAGTACTATGATTTGTTAACGTCAGAAAATGGGCAACATAGAACATCCACTAGATTGCGTGACACATTTACTCTCAGATAGCCTCAATATCCACCCTAAATTTGCCAGCACTCAGTAGCAGTCTCTCCCCCCATCTCTCTAGATGAATTTAGAATTTTAGATAAATTTAGAAATGGTCGCTAATTAAGGTAGCTGACTTTCAGCTAATTAAGGCAGCTGACCGTTGAATAGCATTCTATTGTATTCTTGTATGGCGTGTTACATACTCTTGTGTTTATCTTGTATTGCATGTTTTATATCATTGTATTGTGTTTATGCTATTTTATTTATGACGTATCGGATATTATGTACTATTGTATGCTTGGATTGCATATTAAGCATAATTGTATTTGTTTTACATTCTTGTATGGTGTGAGTAACGTGATTGTTTGTTTACAGGAGAGGTGAAGGTAAAGCAGGGAGCTACCAAGAACTACTGGGAGTCCCACATGTTGGCCAAGATGGACGACGCTGGCTGAAGTGGCCAGTCGCTTCGCCTACAGGGCACGCCACGTCAGTGGGTCACACCTGCTGACACCAGCTGCTGGGGAGGGTAAAGAGGGGGTGGTAAGGGAGGGTTACTGTAGGGAGAGGGTGTAGAGGGAGGGTTACTGTGAAGTGTGGGAGGTACGTAGGGAGAGGGTGGTAAGGGAGGGTTACTGTGTAGGGAGAGGGGGTGGTAAGGGAGGGTTACTGTGTAGGGAGAGGGGGTGGTAAGGGAGGGTTACTGTGTAGGGAGAGGGTGGTAGGGTTACTGTAGGAGGTGTAGGAGGGTTACTTGTAGAGAGGGTGGTAGGAGGGTTACTGTGTAGGGAGAGGGTGGTAAGGAGGGTTACTGTGTAGGGAGAGGGAGGAAAGAATAGAGGGTGGGAAGTGAGAGAAGCAGGGAGGGGGGGATGTAAAAGGAAGACATAAGAGAAGTAGGTGGAAGATGAGAGTAGTAAAAGATAAAGTATCTGCATGAGGGAAGATAGACTGGTCCAGGATGTAGTAAAAGAGAGGGATGGGGGAGGCAGGGTATGGTAAATAGAGGAATGAGGAAGAGTGAGGAGAAACAATATAACGTGGAAATAAGCGTAGTTTTTTATTTAGCAAAATTTGATACATCAGCAGGGTGCTGCTGCTGTCCTGTGGTAGTTACACAGTGGGAACAAAAGCTAGCTATGTTTCCCTGTGGTAGTTACACAGTGGGAACAAAAGCTAGCTATGTTTCCCTGTGGTAGTTACACAGTGGGAACAAAAGCTAGCTATGTTTCCCTGTCATATTGCATCTGTCTGAGTTGAGAGACTTCAGTAGATCAATGAGAATATCGTCAAGTATTGCAGCAAGGGTTCATCATCTACTGCAGTTTCAAAGGTTTACTTCCAGCAGAGCTACAAGTATTATCACTTGGGAATAACCATCTCTCATTATAGTCTCTCCCATACACAGCAGAAATGTTATTCTTATGAAAATGTCCCGTCATGATAGAGAGAGAGAGCAAGAGAAATTATACGCTGACAGATGAAAGAGAGGAAGGGGAGGAGAGGAATGTGGATGTCATAATATATCTAAATACAAACATTACTAGATCATAATAGAGAGTCATTACATGCTTAATAATATATATAATAGCGCTAGCCTCGTGATGTGTTTTATATTGTTTATATAGATTAAGATTATGTATTTTATTTCTCTGTAAAGATTACAATGTGTGGTTTACATTTAGAAGACAATAATTACAAAGATGGTCATTAGCATTTCGGGCAGACTTAATACTAGTTCTTAATCTATATTACAAATTACATATGAATACAAATTTCAAATGATTAAAGATTTACAATAGTGAGGTAGTTCAGAATAATTAGATTGTATTTAGATTTAGATACATATCACATCAGCAGTGGGCCGCTATTACTGTGATAATTACAACGTTACATAGATGAGTATTTGAGTATATATATATACGTATATGAGAAGACAAAGTGAAGTGGGAGGGAAGACGGAGTGTGGGGTACAGAAACATTGGTGGGGAAGACAATATGAGGGGAAGCAACGTAGTGGTACTGGGGTGGGGGGAGATGATGACAGTGAAGGAGGGGTAGTGATGGTAAGGTAATGAAGAGTCTACCTACCTACCTACCTACCTACCTCAAGTGTTGAGTATTTTTCAAGTTGTAACTCCTGAGTATTGTTAAGACCAAGTGCAACTGTTAGAGTGTGAGAGAGATGCAGAGTAGAAAGACAGAAGTAAAGACACTGAGAAAAGACACAAAATTTTGTAGACACAGACAAGAAGAAACAGTAGAGCCATAAGTAGATAGAAGACATGAAAAAGTCGAAACAGTAGGTAGAAAAGCAGACACAGAAGTACCAACAAAAAGTAGAGGCAAGCAGAGAGAGAGAGAGAGAGAGAGAGAGAGAGAGAGACAAGAGAGAGAGAGCAGCAAAAATGATATAGGAAGAGGGAGAGAGCAGCGAAATAGTGAGAGAGCAGTAAGAGAGAGAGCAGTAAGAGGGAGAGAACAGTAAGAGGGAGAGAGCAGCAAGAGGGAGAGGGAGAGAGAGCAGCAAGAGAGAGAGAGAGAGAGAGAGAGAACAAGAGAGAGCGAGAGCAGCAAAAATGATATAGGAAGAGGGAGAGAGCAGCGAAAGAGTGAGAGAGCAGTAAGGGAGAGAACAGTAAGAGGGAGAGAGCAGCAAGAGGGAGAGGGAGAGAGAGCAGCAAGAGAGAGAGAGAGAGAGCAGCAAGAGGGAGAGAGAGCAGCAAGAGAGAGATAGAGAGCAGCAAGAGAGAGATAGAGAGCAGCAAGAGGGAGAGAGAGAGAGAGAGCAGCAAGAGAGAGAGAGAGAGAGAAGAGAGAAGAGAGAGAGCAGCAAGAGGAGAGAGAGAGAGAGAGAGAAGAGGCAGCAGAGAGAGAGAGCAGCAAGAGGGGAGAGAGAGAGAGAGCAGCAAGAGGGAGAGAGAGAGAGAGAGCAGCAAGAGGGAGAGAGAGAGAGAGAGCAGCAAGAGGGAGAGAGAGAGAGAGAGCAGCAAGAGGGAGAGAGAGAGAGAGAGCAGCAAGAGGGAGAGATAGAGAGAGAGCAGCAAGAGGGAGAGAGAGAGAGAGAGCAGCAAGAGGGAGAGAGAGAGAGAGAGCAGCAAGAGGGAGAGAGAGAGAGAGAGAGCAGCAAGAGGGAGAGAGAGAGAGAGAGAGCAGCAAGAGGGAGAGAGAGAGAGAGAGCAGCAAGAGGGAGAGAGAGAGAGAGAGCAGCAAGAGGGAGAGAGAGAGAGGGGAGCAGCAAGAGGGAGAGAGAGAGAGAGAGAGCAGCAAGAGGGAGAGAGAGAGAGAGAGCAGCAAGAGGAGAGAGAGAGAGAGAGAGAGAGAGCAGCAGAGGAGAGAGAAGGAGCAGCAAGAGGGAGAGAGAGAGAGCAGCAAGAGGGAGAGAAGAAGAGAGCAGCAAGAGGAGAGTAGAGAGAGGCAGAGAGAGAGAGAGAGCAGCAATAGGAGAGAGAGAGAGAGCAGCAAGAGGGACAGAGAGAGAGAGAGAGAGCAGCAAGAGGGAGAGAGAGAGAGCAGCAATAGGGAGAGAGAGAGAGAGCAGCAAGAGGGAGAGAGAGAGAAGAGAGCAGCAAGAGGGAGAGAGAGAGAGAGGGAGAGAGAGAGAGAGCAAAGCGAGAGAGAGAGAGAGAGAGAGAGAAGAGCAGCAAGAGGAGAGAGAGAGAGAGAGAGCAGCAAGAGGGAGAGAGGGGGAGAGAGAGTGATTGAGTGAGGGAGGGAGTGAGAGTCATAAGGTAGACTAATCAAGAGTTGAGGAGGTACTCTTGTTTACTCTTAGACTGAGGACGAGGCAGACACGGTGACCACACCACCACCACCAGACTTCATGCCAGCACCGCCGCCACAGTTTGATAACTCTCCAGTGGAGTCTGAAGAATCTGCTCCCCCATCCCTCGACACCCCCACCACCCACACCACAACTACCCCCAACATCATCCTCAACACCACCTCCGTCAACTCCAACATCAACACACAGGAGACTCGACCCACCAAGCAATACGTGTACGGCATCACCGACGCAACACCACCACCCAAGGTCAGACTGTATGAATTGTGTACACTGTGTGTATGTGTACGTACGTACTCTCCTGTATCTGCTAGCCTATATGTACTCACTTGTATGTGACTGCAGGGGTCGAGTCTCAGCTCCTGGCTCCACCTCATCGCTGTAACTGTATTTGTGTATACTTGAATAAACTTTCTTACTGAGCACTACTGGCTTCACTCTCCTGGCTTCCAGAGCCTTATCGTCCCTCTTCTTCTTAAAGCTAAAATTAAATAAAAATAAAATACATTTTATTATTATATAGAATGATTAACAGTCGGTACAGAAAATGTGATTTTGAGAATTTACTTACATGGATCCTGCTGCTACCACTCAACTCTCCTGAGTTGTTCCACTTCCTGCCACTCTTAAGACCTGTGTTTTCATCTTTTAGCTGTGTTCTCGTGTTCCTGTTTCCAGTTTCTCGAACATTCTGTCCCAGTTTCTCTCTGTATTTTGTACATCATCATATGACCCTTAGTCCTTTCCTCTAATGTCATCAGATTTAGCTCCCTTAATATCTCCTCATAGAACATGTCCCTTAGCTCTGGGACTAGTCTCGTTGCAAACCTCTACACTTTCTCGCATATCTTAACATGCTTGACAAGGTGTGGGTTCCATATTAATGCTGCATATTCAAATATGGGCTTGACATTCTTAGCTTAGGTTTCTGAAAGATAGTCTTAGATTTGTCAAACTCGCATTTGATGCAGCAATTACTTGATTGATGCGCACCTCAGGTGATATGCTTAGTATTATGCATATCACCTGATATGCATAATACCCCGAGGTCCTCCTGTGGTCTTCTTTGCGGATCCGCAGTCTTCATAGCTTTGCACTTGTTGTGGTTGAATTCTAGTAGCCACTTGTCAGACCAGAAACAAGGTTAACTCTGGCTCTATTCCTTCCGTCATATCTTTCATGTATAGTATACAAGAAATGGTACTGGTCCTAGAATGATCCTTGTGGAACCTCGCTCAATCACATGAACCCATTCCAACTCCTTCCCAGACAATCACTCATTACTTCCTTCATGTTTAGTAATGCATGATTCATTGCTCCTCTAGCTTTTAACGCAGTCTCTTGTGCGGTACTGTGTCGATTTTTTTAATAGTCTAGAAATATGCAAATCTATTCATTCCCCTTTCTTATGCCTCACTTCTCTTACCTTGTCACAGAACTACAGTAAATTTGTAAGATAGGATTACCATCCTTAAGCCGTCCTGGTTATCGTTTATGTATGGACCCACTTCTTTCCAGGTGCTCCACTACTGATTGTCTTCTCCATCACTCTTCTCTTGATTATCTTCTCCATCACTCTTGATTATCTTCTCCACCACTCTTGATTATCTTCTCCATCACTCTTGATTAACTTCTCCACCACTTTTGATTATCTTCTCCACCACTCTTGATTATCTTCTCCATCACTCTTCTCTTGATTATCTTCTCCATCACTCTTCTCTTGATTATCTTCTCCATCACTCTTTATCCTCTCCACCACTCTTCTCTTGATTATCTTCTCCGCCACTCTTATCTTGATTATCTTCTCCAACACTCTTCTATTGATTATCTTCTCCACCACTCTTCTATTGATTATCTTCTCCGCCACTCTTCTATTGATTATCTTCTCCATCACTCTTTATCCTCTCCACCACTCTTCTCTTGATTATCTTCTCCGCCACTCTTATCTTGATTATCTTCTCCACACTCTTCTTGATTATTTTCTCCACCACTCTTCTTTGATTATCTTCTCCGCCACTCTTCTCTTGATTATCTTCTCCCACTCTTCTCTTGATTATCTTCTCCACCACTCTTCTATTGATTATCTTCTCCACCACTCTTCTCTTGATTATCTTCTCCACCACTCTTCTCTTGATTATCTTCTCCACCACTCTTCTATTGATTATCTTCTCCACCACTCTTCTCTTGATTATCTTCTCCACCACTCTTCTCTTGATTATCTTCTCCGCCACTCTTCTGATTATCTCTCGCCATCTTCTTGATTATCTTCTCCACCACTCTTCTTGATTATCTTCCAACACTCTTTCTGATTATCTTCTCCAACACTCTTCTCTTTATTATCTTCTCCACCACTCTTCTCTTGATTATCTTCTCCACCACTCTTCTCTTGATTATCTTCTCCGCCACTCTTCTCTTGATTATCTTCTCCAACACTCTTCTCTTGATTATCTTCTCCACCACTCTTCTATTGATTATCTTCTCCACCACTCCTTATTATCTTCCCCAAACCTTCCATACTATGTATGTCAGTTATATTGTCCTGAAGTTAAACACTACCTGTCTGCCCCTTTTTTTTAAAATGTGTTGTCCTTTGTGTGTATGTGTGTGTGTGTGTGTGTGTGTGTGTGTGTGTGTGTGTTTGTACTCACCTAGTTGTGGTTGCAGGGGTCGATTCATAGCTCCTGGCCCCGCCTCTTCACTGGCCGCTACTGGGTCACTCTCCCTTCGCCATGAGATTTAGCATACCTCTTCTTGAAGCTTTGAATGGATCCTGCCTCCACTACATCACTTCCCAAGCTATTCCACTTCCTGACCATTCTGTGACTGAAGAAATACTTCCTAACATCCCTGTGATTCATCTGAGTCTTCAACTTCCAACTGTGTCCCCTTGTTGATGTGTCCCATCTCTGGAACATTCTGTCTCTGTCCAACTTGTCAATTCCTCTCAGTATTTTACGTCGTTACCATGTCCCCCTCTCTCTCCTGTCCTCCAGTGTCGTCAGGTCGATTTCCCTTAACCTCTCCTCGTAGGACATACCCTTAGCTCCTGGACTAGTCTTGTTGCAAACCTTTGCACTTTCTCTAGTTTCTTTGTGTGCTTGGCTAGGTGTGAGTTCCAAACTGGTGCTGCATACTCCAATATGGGCCTAATGTACACAGTGTACAGGGTTCTGAACGATTCCTTATTAAGATGTTGAAATGCTGTTCTTAGGTTTGCTAGGCGCCCGTATGCTGCAGCAGTTATTTGGTTGATGTGCGCCTCAGGAGATGTGCCTGGTGTTATACTCACCCCAAGATTTTTTTTTCTTGAGTGAAGTTTAGCCCACCTAGACTGTACTCCGTCTGCGGTCTTCTTTGCCCTTCCCCAATCTTCATGACTTTGGACTTGGTGGGGTTGAACTCCAGGAGCCAATTGCCGGAGCAGGCCTGCACCCAGTCCAGATCCCTTTGTAGTTCTGCCTGGTCCTCGTCCGATTGAATTCTTCTCATCAACTTCACATCATCTGCAAACTGGGACACTTCGGAGGCTATTCCTTCCGTCATGTCGTTGACAAATACCAGAAACAGCACCGGTCCTAGGACTGACCCCTGTGGAACCCCACTCGTCACAGGCGCCCACTCTGACACCTCGCCACGTACCATGACTCGCTGCTGTCTTGTGTGTGTGTGTCTGTCTTGTGTGTGTGTCTGTCTTGTGTGTGTGTCTGTCTTGTGTGTGTGTGTGTGTTTTGTGTGTGTGTTTGTGTGTGTGTGTGTGTATGCGCGCGCGCGCGTGCGCCTTAGTGCGAGCATGCACACACCCCTGTCTGTAGCTACAAATCAGAATTATACCCTTGGTTTCCAGTCTTCAGCAAATATTTCATATATTTTAAATTTCCATTTGTTGTAACACATGCTACCTCTTAATTACAACTGTTACCTGCAGGAACTATGCTCAGAGTGGCCTGTCGTACTTAGAGTAATTTATATTTAAATGTTCGATAGTTGGAGCACATGTTTAATCTCTCTTAATCAAACAAAATTTATTGTTCTTTCTCAAGGCATTTCTTTTGAGAGACTTATTTTTAAAGAGGTTCAGTTCGTATTTTCCCAGTAATTGAAAGTGAGGCTTCCTGTGATCAAGGTACTGTACACAGAACAGTGTTTCTCTACACCATTGTTGATGACTCCATCCATCTTGGTCGGGTGTTGTGGTAGGTACCAGTTAGGCTTCATAAACAATAACTAGCATATAATACCAATACACAGCATTATATAGTCAAAATACAGTTTACTGGTAGAAAGCTTGCCCAGTCTGGACATTTATCACCAGGATAACTTGTGCTCTCTAGGTCTAGGAGGCTAGCGGAACATACCGGATTATCATTCATATTCCCCGTTTCCTCGATACTACATTATTTCTGGAGAATGATTTTTTTTCTGTTTGGGACAGTGGAAGCTCAGGTTCCTGCTTACCACCGCAGTTGTATTGTTTACAACTGACGACTGAGTGTATGAGTGTTAATAGCTGACGTCTGTGCAGCACCCATAACTAGCATCAGAACAGTTGGTTAAAGCCTATTGACCACACAAAGGTCATTACAGCTGCAGGTAACCAGTTCACCAGTATTCAAGATTACCTCAATCCTTGAAACAGATATTAAAGTAAACGTAGCGTTTATACACTGAGACATGTACTTCTTAGTGTATAATAATATCTTGTGTTTACCTGGAGAGAGTTCCGAGGGTCTAGGTCCCCGCGGCTGAGTCCTAGACCAGGCCTTCCTGTAGATGACCTGATCAATCAGACTGCTGATGCTAGCTGCACAAGACCAACGTATACACCATAGCCCAGATGATTTAAGAACTGACTTAAAGAACTTGCACAGTTTTCTCTTGAAGACAGCCAGGAGTTTGTTGTGACGAACTGTGATTTTTCTGCAACTCAACACACCTCTCCGGGCTATTAGAGGTGAAAAATAATTGAAGACAGGTATTATGTATTCCAAAATGAGACCCAGGAAAAAGTTTCCATAATTATAAATTGATATTTCATTAGTAAGTAAATGTCTTGAGTATCTAAGTGTCAGTTTTATAGATATTGATGCCATGTTCCTTCAAGGGATGCCTGGGCTCTTGATTCAAAGTAATGGAGCTACCCTCACATTTCTTGGCTCAAACCTAATTGCTTTCAGTTCCCTAGGTACAGTATTATCATTACAAACTTAGCACTCTCCCTGAGTCAGGGGCCCTGACTATAATAATTAACGTGAGTGTTTTCTTCAGGAGATGCGCACTGCTCGAATTGTGGAGACTGTGGCCAAGAAGCCAGCATCACAGGAGAACGTGATCGAGGCGGAGATCCGTGCCCAGCAGCTGAAGGAGGTGACTATGCGGCAGGAGGGAACGCTCAAGTCAACCAGCAGCAGTAGCACCACCACCACGGTGGTGCGGGAGAAAGGAGCTTCCTCCCCCGCCAGCCACGACTCTGACGAGGGCTTCGTCGATCGTCTGGTAGAAGATGTGCCTATAACTCCTACCAGTGGTTACACACACACCATTGCAGGCAACGACGGAGAACCTGTTATCTACGACACTGTTAGCCCTCCACCTGAGTACTTCTCAGAAAGGTTAGTTGCTTTTTGACACTGTTTTGGTGGTCTGTGCCAGCAATTCTCAAACTGTGGTGCACCCGGCCCAGGAGTATGTACATACGTTTTATGGAGTGCACGGCTTGCTGATATGTCGTCTTACAAAATATGTGAAAGTGGTAAGATTCGCAAGTAACCATCACCACTTAGATTTTGGGAGATGAGTGAGTGCGTGGGGAGTTTTGAACCGAGAGAGTACTAGTGGTGGGGACCTAAATACTAAAGTGGGTAAAACTGTTGTGAAGGGAGTAGTAGTAAGTTTGGGGGTGACAGGGTAAATGAACATGGGGAGCCATTAATTGAAAATGTATAGAAAGAGGTTTGATAATAAGTGATACATATTTTAACTAAAAGAGGATAAATAAGTATACGTACAAGATATGATATTGATCGTAATGAAAGTAGTTTGTTAGATTACGTATTGGTGGATAAAAGGTTGATGGGTAGGCTTCAGGACGTGCATGTTTATAGAGGGGCAACAGATATATCGGATCATTATCTAGTTGTAGGTACAGCTAGAGTAAGAGGTAGATGAGGCAAAAGGAAAATGGCAACAGTTAGGGTGAGATATATGCAACTAATGGGATAAAAGTGGGCTAGTGAGTGTATAGGTAGTGTGGGGGGTTGAAGCGGGAAGCCTGTCCAGGGCGATGGAATATGGCAGGGAAACCTGTCCAGGACAATGGAATATTACAGGGAAACCTGTCCAGGGCGATGGAATATGACAGGGAAACCTGTTCAGGGCGATGGAATATGTCAGGGAAACCTTTCCAAGTGATGCATTGTTAGAATGTGGAGCAGAAGTTTGTGATTATAGGAGGGTGGGTGCAGGAGGAAATGAAATGATTGGTGGAATTATGAGGTATAGGGTGTGATAAAAGAGAAAAAGGTCGCTTATGAGAGGTTTTTACAAAGCGGAAGTAATATAAGAAGGATGGAGGATATGGAGAGTAAAAGAGAGGTGAGGAGAGTGGTGAGGGAGTGCAAATGATAATGGGTGAGGTGCTGTCAGCAAATTTGGCTGAAAATAAGAAAAAAATTATGGAGATAAATAGGTTAAGAAAACCTAGGGAACGAATGGATTTGAAAGTTAAAAACTGAATAGGGGAATTAGTAGATGGGGAGTTAGGGGTACTGGGAAGATGGCAGGAATATTTTGAGGAACTGTTAAATGTTTATGAATAGAGGGTGACAGTAATTTCATGTTTTGGCCAGGGAGGTATAACATCTTTTAGGAGTGAAGAACCGGATGTGAGTGTGGGGAAGGTGCGTGAGGCAGTGGGTAAATGTATGGAAGAGGGGAAGGTACCTAGAGATTGGCAGAGAATGGGGAAGGGGGACAAAAGACATTGTAAAAATTATAGGGGGAATAAGTTTACTGAGTATACCAGGTAAAGTGTATGGTAGAGTTATTATTGAAAGAATTAGAGGTAAGACAGAGAGCAGGATTGCAGATGAATAAGGAGGCTTTAGCATATGTGAGCAGTATTTAGATAAAGGTAGGGAAGTTTTCATTGCATTTATGGATTTAGAAAAGACATATGATAGAATGGATAGGGGAGCAATGTGGCAGACGTTGCAAGTGTATGGAATAGGTAGTAAGTTACTAAATGCTGTAAAGAATTTTTATGAGGATAGTGAGGCCCAGGTTAGGGTGTGTAGGAGAGAGGGAGATTATTTTCCTGTAAAAGTAGGCCTTAGACAGGGATGTGTAATGTCACCATGGTTATAGACGGGGTTGTAAAATAAGTAAATGGTGGGTGTTGGGGAGAGGGGTGGGATTAAATTATGGGGAATCAAATACAAAATGGGAGTTGGCATAGTTACTTTTGCTGATGATACCGTGCTTTTGGGAAATTCTAAACAGAAGTTGCAAGGTTAGTAGACGAGTTTGGGAGGGTGTGTAAACAAAGTTAAGAGTGAACATAGATAAGAGTAAGGTGATGAGGGTATGAAACGAGTTAGGTAAAGAAGAATTGGATATTACATTGGAGGGAGTATGGAAGAAGTGATTGTGTTCAAATATTTGGGAGTAGATTTGTCAGCGGATAGGTTTATGAAGGATGATGTTAAACATAGAATTGATGAAGGAAAAAAATTGAGTAGTGCATTGAGGTATCTGTGGAGACAAAAAGAAGTTATCAATGGAGGCAAAGAAGGGAATATACGAGAGTATAATGGTACCAACACGCTTACATGGGTGTGAAGCATGGGTTGTGAATGCTGCAGCGAGAAAGAGGCTGGAGGCAGTGGAAATGTGTCTAAGGGCAATGCTTGGTGTAAATATTATGCAGAGAATTCGTAGTGTTCAGATTAGGAGGAGGTTTGGAGTTACTAAAAGTATTGTTCAGAGGGCTGAAGAGGGGTTATTGAGGTGGTTTGGTCATTTAGAGAGGATGAGGCAAAATAGGTTGACTTGGAGGGTTTATAAATCTGTAGTGGAGAAGAGGAGGGGTGGGGGTTGTCCTAGGAAAGGATGAAGGGGGGGTAAAAGAGGTTTTGTGTGCAAGGGGCCTGGACATTCACCAGGCATGTGTGAGCGTGTTAGATAGGAGTGAATGGAGACGAATGGTTCTTGGGACCTGACAACCTGTTTTAGTGTGAGCAGGGTAATATTTTATGAAGTGATTCAAAGAAACTGGTTAGCCGGACTTGAGTCCTGGTGGTGGAAAGTGCAATGCCTGCACTTTAAAGGAGGGGTTTGGGGTGTTGGCTGTTTGGAGTGACATCTTAACTGTTATATCTGGGCGCCACTGCAAAGACATTGATATTGTGTGAATGGTGGTGAAAGTGTTTCTTTCTTTCTTGGGTAACCCTGCCTCAGTGGGAGACGGCCGTCGTGTTGAAAGGTACTACCGTCCTGCCAAGTGAGTGTGAAACGGAAACCAGTAATTGTTTTAGGTGATGGTAGGAGAGGGCATGGGGTACATGGATGAAACAAGTTGGTTCTAAAGCTTGGACATTTAAAGTTTGCTAAGCACTGTTCTCTGCTGACACAGTGGCAGATACTTCAAAATACTAATACATATCATTGGTGATCTTTTAAACCCTTCCTCTATCTTCCAAGAAACTAGGGTAACTAATTAGTTGTTTTAGTAAAGTATGCAGGTGTTTCATTTCATTGTTATTTTTCAGATTTTAATTAAAATTTGACTTTTTATACTAAAAATGACTAAACATTAAGTAATGAAAATGGAAATTAAATAAAACCTCAGGTAAAATTTCTGGGTAGAAAAAAATTAGAGGAAAAGGTTTATCAAGTAATTTTTTGCTTGCAGAAGCAATTCCGTACCGATTGTGTCGTCCACGGAGACCAAGATTGCCCTGGAGATCCGTGAACTAAAAGAGCGGGAGGAAGAACTTCGACAAATGAGGGAACGACTCATGAACTCGAGAGAGAACTTGCTCGATGACGAAGTGAGAAGCTCAGCATCGAGAGAGCAGCTCCTAGAGGACCACTTGACCTCCCTAACCACCACAACAGATGAGGGTAACTTCTCAGAGTGTGGTGACCCAGCATCTTCAGAGGACAAGAGCAGCGATGGATCCAACAGGTGAGGACATTGTAGAAGCTACAATGTATTAACTTACAAGACTCATGAAAGATGATTTCTTATATACGTATATATCTCGACAAGTCGGCCGCCTCCCACCGAGGCAGGGTGACCCAAAAAGAAAGAAAATCCCCAAAAAGAAAATACTTTCATCATTCAACACTTTCACCTCACTCATACATAATCAGTGTCTTTGCAGAGGCGCTCAGATACGACAGTTTAGAAGTCCCTCCAAACTGCCAATATCCCAAACCCCTCCTTTAAAGTGCAGGCATTGTACTTCCCATTTCCAGGAACGGTTTCCCTGAATCCTTTCACTAAATATTGCCCTACTCGCACCCCAACAGCTCGTCAGGTCCCAAAAACCATTCATCTCCATTCACTCCTATCTAACACACTCACGCACGCTTCTGGAAGTCCAAGCCCCTCGCCCACAAAACCTTTACCCCCTCCCTCCAATCTTTTCGAGGATGACCAATACCCCGCCTTCCTTTCCCTACAGATTTATACGTTCTCCAAGTCATTCTTTTTTTATCCATTCTCTCTATATGACCAAACCACCTCAACAACCCATCTTCAGCCCTCTGACTAATACTTTTAGTAACCCCACACCTTCTCCTAATTTCCACACTCCGAATTCTCTGCATAATATTTATACTACACATTGCCCTTAGACAGGACATCTCCACTGCCTCCATCCGCCTCCTCGCTGCAGCATTTACAACCCGAACTTCACACCCATTTAAGAGTGTTGGTACCACTATACTTTCATACAATCCCTTCTTTGCCTCCATGGATAAGGTTTTTTGTCTCCACAGATACTTCAACGAACCACTCACCTTTTTTCCTTCATCAATTCTATGGTTAACCTCATCCTTCATAAACCCATCCACTGACAAGTCAACTCCCAAATATCTGAAAACATTCACTTCTTCCATACTCCCTCTCTCCAATGTGATATCCATTTTTCTTTATCTAAATTGATTGATACCCTCATCACCTTACTCTTATCTATGTTCACTTTCAACTTTCTACCTTTACACACCCTCCCAAACTCGTCCACTAACCTTTGCAACTTTTCTTTAGAATCTCCCATAAGCACAGTATCATCAGCAAAAAGTAACTATGTCAATTCCCATTTTATACTTGATTCCACATAATTTAATCCCACCCCTCTCCTCAACACCCTAGCATCTATAAATATATTAAACAACCATGGAGACATTACACATCCCTGTCTAAGGCCTACTTTTAATGGGAAGTAATCTCCCTCTCTCCTACACACCCTAACCTGAGCCTCACTATCCTCATAAAAACTCTACAGCATTTAGTAACTTACTACCTATTCCATACACTTGCAACATCTGCCACATTGCTTCCCTATCCACTCTATCATATGCCTTTTCTAAATCCATAAATGCAATGAAAACTTCCCAAACTTTATCTAAATGCTGTTCACATATATGCTTCAATGTAAACACTTGATCTACACACCCCCTACCCACTCTAAAGCCTCCTTGCTCATCTGCAATCCTACTCTCTGTCTTACCTTTAATTCTTTCAATAATAACCCTACCGTACACTATACCTGGTATACTCAGTAAACATTTTTCTTCTTTCTTTCAACATGTCGGCTGTTTCCCACCGAGGCAGGGTGGCCCAAAAGGAAAAACGAAAGTTTCTCCTTTTACATTTAGTAATATATACAGAAGGGGTTACTAGCCCCTTGCTCCCGGCATTTTAGTCGCCTCTTACGACACGCATGGACTCGTCAAACTTATTCCCCTATAATTTTTACAATCTCTTTTGTCCCCCTTCCCTTTATATAAAGGAACAATACACATTCTCTGCTAATCCCTAGGTACCTTCCCCCTTTTCATACATTTCTTTCTTTCAACACATCGGCCGTTTCCCACCGAGGCAGGGTGGCTCAAAAGAAAAAACGAAAGTTTCTCCTTTTACATTTAGTAATATATACAGGAGAAGGGGTTACTAGCCCCTTACTCCTTGCATTTTAGTCGCCTCTTACGACACGCATGGCTTACGGAGGAAGAATTCTGTTCCACTTCCCCATGGAGATAAGAGGAAATAAGAACAAGAACTTGCATGTTTATGAGACAGAAAAAAGACACCAGCAATCCTACCATCATGTAAAACAATTACAGGCTTTCGTTTTACACTCACTTGGCAGGACGGTAGTACCTCCCTGGGCGGTTGCTGTCTACCAACCTACTACCTAGGTTTTCATACATTTATTAAACAAAAATACCAACCACTCCAACACTATATCCCCCCCTGCTTTTAACATTTCAGTCATGATCCTGTCAGTTCCAGCTGTTCGTTCTATGTAATGCCTCATGCACCTCCCCCACACTCACATCCTGCTCTTCTTCACTCCTAAAAGATGTTATACCTCCCTGGCCAGTGCATGAAATTACCGCCTCCCTTTCTTCATCGACATTTAAAAGTTCTCAAAATATTCCCACCATCTACCCAATACTTCCAGCTCCCCATCTACTAACTCCTCTACTCTGTTTTTAACTGACAAATCCATTCGTTCCCTAGGCTTTCTTAACTTGTTTATCTCACTCCAAATTTTTTTCTTATTTTCAGCAAAATTTCTTGACAATGCCTCTCCCACTCTTTCATCTGCTCTCCTTTTGCACTCTCTCACCACTGTCTTCACCTTTCTTTTACTCTCCATATACTCTGCTCTTCTATTAACACCAACAAGGGGGACACCAACAAGAAATATACCAACAAGTGTTGGATGACATACACACAACTGAGGAGGAGGTGAAGAAGCTGCTAAGTGACCTTGATACCTCAAAGGCGATGGGACCAGACATCTCCCCATGGCTCCTTAGAGAGGGAGCAGAGAGGCTGTGTGTGCCACTAACCACAATCTTCAACACATCCCTTGAAACTGGGCAACTACCCGAGGTATGGAAGATGGCAAATGTAGTTCCCATTTTTAAGAAAGGAGACAGAAACGAGGCATTAAACTATAGACCAGTGTCACTGACATGTATAGTATGCAAAGTCATGGAGAAGATTATCAGGGGAGAATGGTAGAGCACCTGGAACGAAACAAGATTATAAATGACAACCAGCATGGATTCATTGAAGGCAAATCCTGTCTCACAAACCTTCTGGAGTTTTATGCACCACTCACCCTTTTTCCTTCATCAATTCTATGGTTAACCTCATCCTTCATAAACCTCCAGCTCCCCATCTACTAACTCCCCTACTCTGTTTTTAACTGACAAATGTATTCTTTCCCTAGGCTTTCTTAACTTCTTTATCTCACTCCAAATTTTGTTCTTATTTTCAGCAAAATTTCTTGACAGTGCCTCTCCCACTCTTTCATCTGCTCTCCTTTTGCACTCTCGCACCACTCTCTTCACCTTTCTTTTACTCTCCATATAGTACTCTGCTCTTCTTATAACACTTCTGTTTTGTAAAAACCTCTCATAAGCTAACTTTTTCTCTTTTATCACACCCTTTACTTCTTCATTCCACCAGTCACTCCTCTTTCCTCCTGCACCCACCCTCCTATAGCCAGAAACTTCTGCCCCACATTCTAATACTGCATTTTTAAAATTATCCCAACCCTCTTCAACCCCCCACTACTCATGCTTGCATTAGCCAACCTTTCTGCTAATAGTTGCTTATATCTCACCCTAACTTCCTCCTCCCTTAGTTTATACACTTTCACCTCTCTCTTACTTGCTGTTGCCATTTTCCTTTTGTCCCATCTACCTCTTACTCTAACTGTAGCTACAACTAAATAATGATCTGATATATCCGTTGCCCCTCTATAAATACGTACATCCTGAACCCTACCCATCAACCTTTTATCCACCAATACATATTCTAACAAACTACTTTTATTACGTGCTATATCATACCTTGTATACTTATTTATCCTCTTTTTCATAAAATATGTATTACTTATTACCAAACCTCTTTCTATACATAGCTCAATTAAAGTCTCCCCATTTTCATTTACCCCTGGTACCCCAAATCTACATACTACTCCTCCACAACATTTTTACCGATTGAGATCCCCAACCACAAGTACTCTCTCACTTGGTTCAAAACTTCCCACACACTCACTCAACATTTCCCAAAATCTCTCTCTACACTTCTCTCTTCTCCAGGTGCATTAACACTTACTCTAACCCACTTTTCACATCCAACCCTTACTTTACTCCATATAATCCTTGAATTTATACATTTATATTCCCTCTTTTGTTGCCATAACTTATCCTTCAACATTATTGCTACTCCTTCTTTAGCTCTAACTCTATTTGAAACCCCTGACCTAATCCCATTTATTTCTCCCCACTGAAACTCTCCTAGCCCCTTCAGCTTTGTTTCACTTAAAGGCAGGACATCCAGCTTCTTTTCATTGATAACATCCACAAACATCTCTTTCTTATCACTCGCACAACATCCATGCACATTCAAACATCCCACTTTGATGGTTTTCTTCTTTTTCTTTTTAGTAAGCTATACGGGAAAAGGGGTTACTTGCCCATTATTCCTGGCATTTTAGTTGATTTTTACAACACGCATGGCCTACGGAGGAAAGATTCTTATTCCACTTCCTCATGCATGTTTATGAGACAGAAAAAAAGACACAAGCAATCCTACCAACATGTAAAACAACTACAGGTTTCTGCTTTACACTCACTTGGCAGGACGGTAGTAGCTCCCTGGGTGGTTGCTGTCTACCAATCTAATAGCTAGGTAAAAGGAACATATCACTGCAAAAACCACTGTAAGAGTAAATATTGTCCCATGATAGCTTTTTATATCACAACCTAAAACAGCCCATAACTAAACACATACAATACCTTGATCTCTTGACAAAAATGTGACCAGAAGAAATACAGATGAGACCATGTGTGTTAAAAACACACTGCAACACTTATCCTTTTAATTTGATCTTAATTAACCTACTTATACTATTTGTGTGTGTAGTCTGTGAACATATAATGCACTAGTATTTACATACTGTAAACCACTGATCTACTGAAATTGGGTTCTAAAAAATGTCAGTGAATTTTAGGAATGGTGACTTAATTATCCTTACACATTTGAGAAGAATTATTCCTGAAGTATTCAGGAAATGAATGTCTTGTCATTCAGTTTATTACAGTGAGATAACTGAAAAAAAATTGTAGATAACATACTAGATTACAAGAAGGTTAAATATTTGAAATTATTATGGAACCTATATCATACTGGGAATTCACAATGTTACTGCAGTATTAGATAACAACATTGAGTCTCAATCATGAATTTTATCTCTGATAGTAAACTGCTTGTATATGTAAGTCAAGTAGTATTACAATATTATTTTGTCTTTGCTTTCTAAGTCTCTCAAAATTTCCCAGTAGTATATGAAATTATATAGTGATTTTTTAATTTCTGTTATTAGTCACTTTCACGCTTAACTCACACTTTTCATAAAGAAGGAAAAAAAAGTTGCTAATGATTCTGCTTTATCTAATATGTCCCTCTTGAGATTCTCGCCTAGTTGAGGCTCAGTACACATCAGTCAACATCCTAGTGTTGAACCTCTCACTGCTGATTTTCTAGTCTTGTCTTGTGAGTCTTGCACTGCACTAGTCTGGAATCTGGTAGAGTACTAGTTCATTTTTTCTTTTTCTCATCTTTTTGTTTTCTTGTATATTTTTTCTGCTTCCTTTTTTCTAAATTTTATTTTTCTCTTCTGCTACTTCTACTTCCTCTTCTGCATATTGCTGCTATTATTTATTCCCATAATTTTTTATATTTTTTATATTAATTCCTTCGTTTTGTTAGTTTTCACATACAGGCAGGTCCCTGTTTATACAGCAGGTTAGGTTCCGGGCTTCTGCTGTAATGTGAATGATAGCTTTGTATCCTATCATATACTAAGTGAGCAGTAGAGCTAGACCTCAGAAATACATATACAGTACACACATTACTTACCTTAAAATATTTTCGTCCTTAGCTTATAGTGAGTGGTGAAAATATTTATTGTAGGAAGTCTGAATAAATGAAGAATGGGTATAACTGAAAACTGTTGTATTAGCGAAACGCTGTAAAGCGAAGCCCTCCTGTATAGTTCCATAAATGTTTACTTTTGTATTGTATGGTAATAGCATTTCCATCTTTTTTTATTGATAAGCACTTTTATTTTCCTGCTACATTACTAAAGCAGTTCAGTAACTTGCTGTCCGGCCGGGTCACCATTTGGAGAAGACCCGGGCCGGACATACCGGCGAACCTACAAGAAGAAGTTCAGTAACTCTTCAAACATTTTTCTGCTTGAAACAGAATTGAGTCATTTTGTCCCTAAAACTCTTAATGTATTACTTTTTTTATATCAGTTTATTTATATTTTCGTGGGAATTAAGCAAAAAATTCTTGTATAAATACTGACAGTATGATATTAATGTTAATGATATTGTGCTACCACTGGTAATACTGTTTATACTACTACTAATCAATTAATAATAATAATAATCACCCACACTGATCATGAAAATATATTGCTGACCAATCTTTGGCAAAGATTGGTCAGCATTATATTTTCTAACAAAATAGTAAGAAGAATTATAGAGTTCAGTAGAGTTTAGTATATTTTTGTTGGTAAGTTGAACAGTGGAGAAAAAGCTCAAAGTGCTGACAAACTTGTAGAGTGGAAACCAGTACTGAATATACTGATATTTTGTTCTTTTGGTCCTTACAAATTAATAGGATTACTCTTTTAATAAAGGGAAAATGGAAACTGGTGCAGGTCAAGGTACACATAATGGCCTTCTGTGATACCGTGCACCTCTTCATTATAACTAACATCTTTCTTAACCAAAACTACCCGTGTATTTATGAGTGTAAAAGAGCTGTTAAGATCGTTGCCAGTAACATTACAATCAGTTTATAACAATAGGTTATAACAATAGGTTATAACAATAGCAAATACCATCACTAGTTCTTGTATATACATCAAGCTGCAAGTTAACATTCTAACATGTAGTAGTTGTAGCAAAGCTAAAAAATATTTTGGAAATTTGTGTGGGGAATTATGAGACTACCTGTGTGGGCTTCACCACCACTTACATACAAATAATCTCAACGGGAGAGGACCGCCAATATATTTTTACCGCGGTTACCCCCGTGAGGCGTGTGGGAAAACTTAAGTCGCCCTGGTCGCAGAAAACGACTCCTCCGATAACACACGCCCTCTAACACATCTATCCTTGACCAGTATTATAAATTAGAGTAGATAAGATAAGATTTCTTCGGATTTTTAACCCCGGAGGGTTAGCCACCCAGGATAACCCAAGAAAGTCAGTGCGTCATCGAGGACTGTCTGTCTTATTTCCATTGGGGTCATCAATCTTGTCCCCCAGGATGCGACCCACACCAGTCGACTAACACCCAGGTACCTATTTGCTGCTAGGTGAACATGACTACAGGTGTAAGGAAACACGTCGAAATATCCACCGCCGGGAATCGAACCCGGGCCCTCCGTGTGTGAAGCGAGAGCTCTAGCCCCCAGACCACCGGGCCACACCAATAGGTAAGGCGTTACTATTATTTGTGGACTGTATAGAAATGGACTGATTAGAAAGAAGGGGGAAGATAGTACACACACCAACACGATAAGACCATCACTTACCCAATAATATGGATGGTCGTTGGAGATCATTGACATACCCACAGTCCCTTTCACTATTACAACACACCTAACTGGCCAGCTCAAGTTTGTCATAAAGAGAAGGGGGTACTTAACTGTGGGGGTGAGAAGGCAGCATTCCTTGTCTTCCTTCCTCCGACTGATCTCGCTGTCCAGCAGGATGATGGTGTAAAAAGATACTCTTTACGCCATGATTAATTACTTTATTTAACATATTATATTTATCCCTTAACACTGTCACATTATTGTAATCTTCATCAATTTCCTCAGGATTATCTCTATAGATAGGTGCAGCTTCCAGTTTCCGTCCACATATTAAGTGAGAAGGAGTCAGTATGTCTGCGTCGGGAGTATCAATCATGTACGAGAGAGGACGATTATTTATCCGATTCTCTGCCTCCACTAATACTGCACGGAATTCCTCCAAATTAATTCGTTTCCGGTGTAGTACTTTACGGAGACACCTCTTCACTGTACCTATCAGTCTTTCATACAACCCTCCTGCCAAGGGGCCCTGGGAGTAATAAACTTCCAGCCACACCCTCGCTGATTTAGCAGAGATTGTACATCATTACTCTCATTTAATTCCTTCAAATCTTACGCTCCCGCTACAAAGTTAGTGGCGTTATCCGAAATCATTAACCTCAGACAGGATCTCCTAGCTGCAAATTTCCGAAACAGCTGTATGAACTGTTCTGCAGACAGATCCTGCGCCACTTCTAAATGAACTGCCCTTGTAGCAGTGCAAGTAAACAAACATACATACACTTTCAAAGGAACACCATCTGCAGTACCCGTTAAAATAATTGGACCACTATAGTCCACACCTGTTACATCAAATGGCTTTACTAACTGCACTCATTCCTTGGGCAATGGTGGAGGTCCTGGGTACATATAGGTTCTGACATTCCACACGATGACACATTACACATATCTTGATGACCCTTTTCACACTTTGCCGTCCTTGAGGAATCTTGTGCTCCACCATGCATTACATTTTTATGGGCATTTAAAACAATTAAAGTTGTCAGATGATGAGTTTTGGGCAGCAGGATAGGGTGTTTAGCATATTCACCCAATTCAGCATTTTGCAACCTACCTCTGCACCTGATTACATCCTCCTCCAAGTACAGCCCTAACTTCTCTATTATTGAACCCTTCACAATTTTTCCTTCCATTATTAATTTAATCTCCTCTCCATAGATTTCTCCTTGTACCCTCTGTACCCAGTATTTCAGAGGATGTGGAAAATCATACGGGATATTCATCTTGTTTATAAAGTTAAACACCAACCTCGTGACATTATTCAATTTGGGTAAAGATGAATATCTATTTATATCAATGGCTAATGAGGGACTAATGACTGGAGTGGTGCTCACAGTAATTTCAACAGGAGCAATATGCGCCTTTTGAACAGGCCAATTAACTTTATCCACCAGCCAACTGGGTCCTTTAAACCACGATAAAGTATTCACAAATTTTGCGTAAGTCAACCCACGAGACAAGAGGTCAGCCGGATTCTCCTCACTGGGTATGTGATTAAAGGTTAACTTATGCTGGCCCAGACTATTATATTTCTCTTGCATCTGGTTAATTTCCGCGACTCGGTTCTGCACTACACAATCTTACTATTCCCATTACGAATCCACTGTAAGGATACCTCATTATCAGACCAAATTATGGTGTCGCTAATATTTATCTCCGGCAATTTACTCCGTATATAATCAGCTAATTTGACACCCACATAAATGGCTGTTAATTCCAACTGAGGTAAGGTACGTAATGTCTTTATCACATTGAAGATAAGCGACTGCTCCGTACGCCAGTTTAGAAGCATCACAAAAAATGTGGAGTATATTAGTCCCTTCTTGACTTGCCACCTGGCGAGGGAACTCCAGCATTGGAATCTTCTCGTAATCACTAATTAATTCTTCCCACTTGTTAACAAATTCCTCAGGTAGGGTTTCATCCCAAGGACACTTTTGCTTCCATGCTTCTTGTATCAATAACTTCCCTCGTATTGTAAGGGTTGCCACTAACCCTAGTGGATCGAAGCATTTTGAAACTTCAGCTAGTAGGACTCTCTTAGTTAATTTATTGGGCATACTGTAATTATTAGACTTTAACAATAACGAGTCTCTCTCAGTATCCCAAGTCAGTCCCAATACATTACTACACCCAGATACTCCATCTCTGGGATTGTCTTTATTTATCCGGTCCTTTAACCTGGACGAATTACTGTTCCACTCCCTGAGCTGCATATTTTCACCTTGAATTATTCCATTAACCCCTTCATATATCCTCATTAGTTCCTCTTTGGTTGATGTCACCCAGGAAATTGTCCACATAGAATTGTTTACCCATTACTTCACTCAATGGACCACCTGTACGTTTAAGGTGTGCGTTTATCATCGCTTGAAGTAGGAACGAAAGGTTTTCAGAGGACTAAGTGGGTTGCTAGGATCCTCGGGCCACAGGAATCGTGTGTAATCCCGTTCCGTTTCTTGCAGACCCACTCTCAGGAAAGCTTTACTTATATCTGCCGTAAAGGCATAATTCTTAACTCTGAAGTTTAATAATACATCGCCGAATTTTTCCATCAATGACGGACCCGTCATTAAACAATCATTCAAGCTAGGTACATTTTTATTATTCCTGGCACTACAATTAAACACAATCCTCAAAGAAGTGGTTTTCGAATCCTTCTTCACTCCATGATGTGGCAAGGGCGGCATAATAGTCACTGCCTATCAAAACACTTATCGGTCCCACCGAGTCATTGTTTACTACAGATGGTGCCAGTTTTACATTATTTTGGGAGAGTCTGTGTAGCGGCATTAAGCCCTACTTGTAGAGATTTTCTCCGGTAGCCTATCCACGACTACTGCATTAACTTGGGTTTTCTCTCTGCCCAGACTGACATTTATGTAAACCGTGTCATATGACTGGGCCCTTTTATCATAGAGAAAGCCAGATAATTTTAACATGGTAGGATCCCCCATTCATACTTTCATCCCATTAAGGCAACTACGGTTTACGAAAGTAAGTTGAGATCCCTGATCTAGCAATGTCGTTACCCTTTTGGCTTTACGCCGTTTATCCTTAATTGTCACATCCAACACAGGTAAGGCTACCTCAACTAAGCCATCATTACGAATGTTAGCTGCAAGCTTTACATGCACCACTGTAATGTCAGGGTTATTATCATTATCATTACGGTCACATCATCTCCGTTTACACCCCTCCTTCCTTCACAGCATTCCTATCCTTTGCTTCTTACAAGTCTTCTGCTGCATCCAAACGTGGACTTTTCTAACCCTATTAGTCCAAAGATACCTCTACCTTCGACTTGTATATTTCTCTTCATAAATCATGGCTTATTTGCAGTGGAATATCCGAGGCCTCAGGGGTAACCAGGGTGAGCTTCAGGTGTTGGTCTCCCAGTTTTCCCCTGTTGGAGTCTGTTTACAAGAACCCAAATTACACTCCGCTGTTATCTGTCCCTTTTCGGGCCATGATTTATTATATTCATCGGATTCTTTTTCCGATGGAACCTTTAACGAAAGTGCTCTTCTTATACACACTGGTATTCCATACCATCAGCTCTTTGTTCATTCTTCTCTACATTACACTGCAGCCTGTATCCACTTGAATAAGTGGTATACACTCTGTTCTTTGTATCTCTCCCCTTCTCGAGCATTGTCTATCCCAGATGTTGCTTTTCTGGTTTCTTCCTTGCCGCCACCCCTTCTGTTACTTGGCGATTTTAACTCACATCATTTTCTCTGGGGGGTCGCACTGTGACTCCCGCGGCATTCAGTTGGAGGCATTTCTTGCTTCTCTCCCCCTCCATGTCTTAAATACGGGTACTCCCACCCATTTTGATTCTCGAACTCATTCTTTCTCTTGCATCGATCTCTCCATCTGCTCTTCCTCAACTGTCCTCGACTTCACCTGGTCTGTCCTTCCGGACTTACATGACAGCGATCATTTTCCAATCATCCTTATGTCTCCTTCGTATTCTCCACCTCCTCATAGCCCACGCTGGCAATTTGACCGGGCGAATTGGGACCTTTATGCACATCTTACTGCTGTTCATGAGGCTCCTTCCTCTTCCTCCATTGATGAGGTTTTACATCTCTTTTCGTCCTCCGTCTTAACCACAGCTTTACATTCTATCCCCCAAACCTCGGACAAGCATTCTCAGAAGTGCGTGCCTTGGTGGTCTCCTGCTTGTGCTCGGGCAGTACATTTGAAACGCGCTGCGTGGTCACGTACCGGTATAACAGAACCACAGAGAGACTCCTTGATTTTAAGAAGAGGAGAGCAATTGCTCACCGTGTCGTGACGTACGGACGCTAAACACACTTTCTGGTGGGATCACATTTCTACCGTTACTTCTGCTTCCTCGATGAGTGAGGTCTGGAAGAAAGTTCGGAAACTGAGTGGTAAATTCTCCCCTGACCCGGCTCCTGTTCTTCGGGTTGCCGGTGTCGATATAGCACACCCTCTTGCCGTTGCCACTGAAATTGGTAATCATCTCGGTCCGCATTTCTCAGGGGCTCCATCTATGCCCCTCGTTCCTTTCTTCTAAGTCTGCCAGCGAGTTAAAGCCCTTAGATTTTTCTTCTCTCGGAGAAGAATCTTATAATGTGCCTTTTACCCTTCAAGAACTGGAGGCAACACTCTCTGCTTGCCGATCATCGGCAGCTGGGCCAGACGGCATACATATTCGTATGCTACAGCATTTACATCAGTCAGCTCTTGCAGACCTCTTACGACTCTTTAATCTTATATGGTCACAAGGAGTTATTCCCCAGCTGTGGAAGTCTGCTATTGTTCTCTCTTTTCGCAAACCAGGTACTACGGGACGTGATCCCTCTCACTACCGTCCCATCGCTCTTACCAGTGCAGTTTGCAAGGTGATGGAACGTCTAGTTAATAGACGTTTGATGTAGTATTTAGAGATGCACAGTAGTCTCTCCACTAGTCAATATGGCTTTCATAAGGGCCGTTCTGCCATTGTTCCCTTACTGCGCTTGGATACGTATATTCATAATGCCTTTGCTAATAACCACTCGGATATCGCCATCTTTTTTGACCTTGAGAAGGCTTATGACACAACTTGGAGGTATAGTATCTTGGCCCAGGCCCACTCCTTAGGCCTCCGAGGCAGTCTACCATTTTTCCTTAAGGCCTTCTTAACTGAAAGACATTTCCGCGTCCGGGTTAGTTTGTCCAAGCTGAAGGTGTCCCCCAGGGATGTGTTTTGAGCACAACACTCTTTCTCCTTGCTATAAATAATCTGGCATCTGTTCTCCCATCCAATATTTGGTCAATGCTTTATGCTGATGACTTTGCTATAGCTTGTGCAGGCGCTGACTGTCACCTCATTGCAGTTTCCCTCCAGCATGCCGTCAACCGTGTTTCCGATTGGGCCACCACTCACAGGTTTAAATTTTCTAGTAGCAAAACTCACCAAATTACGTTTACTGGATGTTCAGTGTTCTCTGATCATCCATTGTACCTATACGGCTCGCGTATCCCAGAACGTGATAGTCAGGTTTTTCGGCCTCCTGTTTGATCATCGATTGTCCTGGAAACCTCACATTACCTCTCTGAAGGCAACTTGTCATAGCCGGCTGAACCTCCTTAAAACCCTAGCACATCTTTCATGGGGGCTGATCGCAGAACTCTCCTTCACCTGCATTCAGCCCTAATTTTATCGAAACTCGATTATGGTGACCAGATATATTCGGCGGCCTCCCCTGCTACTCTTTCCAGCCTTAATCCCATCCATCACCAGGGATTGCATTTATGCCTTGGTGCTTTTTGTTCTTCCCGGTTGAGAGCCTCTATGTGGAAGCGAACATTCCATCCTTGTCCGATCGTGGTGATGCACATTGCCTTCGCTATTATGTTCGCTCTCATGACCTCTGCAATCCTTCCATGTATAGGATTGTCACAGATGTTAGTAGACACCCTTTATTTGTTCGTCGACCCTGTTTACTTCATCCCTTTTCTCTTTGTCTACATTCGCTCTTGTCTTCCCTTCAGCTACCACCTTTCTATGTTCATGTGGCATCTTCCTTTCCCTACCCCCTTGGGAATTCCTGTTGTCCATGTCTGTTCTTCTCCTCTGCCTTGCGCGAAAGCCCAACTACCTATGGCGGCTTCTCGCTCTTTTTCTAGACCACTTTCGCTCTCATTCCCATGCCATCGCAGTGTACACTGATGGTTCTAAGTCTTCTGACGGCGTCGGATTCGCAGCAGTGTTTCCGGACAGCGTCGTTCGTGGGCATCTATTATCCTCAGCTAGCATATTTACGGCTGAATTGTATGTTATTCTTGTGGCTCTTATCCGTATTACATCTATGTCTATGTCACCATTTGTGGTCGTTTCAAGACTCCCTTAGTGCTTTACAGGCTATCTGAAAATTTGATACACCTCACCCCCTTGTTCTTCGTATCCATCTTTGGTTACGACGTATCTCTAGCAAACACAAAGATATTGTTTTTTGTTGGGTCCCTGGTCATGTTGAAGTACAGGGCAATGAACAGGCAGACACTGCTGCGCTGTCGGCAGTACGTGACCTTCCAGTTTCATATAGAGATGTTCCATTTACGGACTATTTTGCTGTCATTGCTACACACCTTCGCACCCGTTGGCAACAACGTTGGTCTGACCTGCTACATAACAAACTTCATTTTATTAAACCGAGTGTAGGTTTCTGTCCTTGTCACCAATGTCGAGGGTGGGAGACTACTCTCTCCCGTCTTCGCATCGGCCACACTCGTCTTCACAGGTATCTCATGTTCACCACAGAGAGGCCCCCTGTCCCTCTCTGTGTCTGTTCGCCACATTCTGTTGGACTGTCCTCTCTATCAATGAGCACGGAGAATTTACCTCCAACGTCGTCTTCGCTCTGCTACCCTTACTTTACCTTCCCTTCTTGCTGATGGGCCCACCTTCAATCCTGACTCTCATTGACATTTTGACAGCAACTGATTTACTACACAAACTCTGACGATTTTACCTTTAGCTCTCCCCTCAGTCCTTGCTACCTCAATCTCGTACTACCCTCTATCCCTGCACTATCCACTACCCCGCTGTACTCCATACCCTCCTAATCATCTCTCTCCCTCTTACTACCCATTCTCCCTGCATCCTACCCTGCCCCACTGCGCTGTATGGCCATTGTGGTTTAGCGCTTCTTTTTTATTATAATAATAATCTGCCATAATCCATTCCAGGAGCTAGGCCTAAACTCGAAGTGGCCGAAAGTCGAAATCAATATTTCCCATAAGAAATAATGGGAATACAATTAATCCGTTCCACCCAAAAATATTGACAAAAAATTCATTTTTTTTAAAGAATAAATACTAGAGTTTTACATACAGAAAACAATGAGAAATAAATATAAAGCACTAATTTTAATGGATAAATGAACATTTAAATCGGTTTTACCTTTATTGAAGACTCTTGTTGGCGTATGAGAGGGCAGGAGAGTTTGTTTGGAGGCACGACAAGATAGTCCTTCAATATGACACTAATATCAATTCTACGGCTTATTTATCTAGCACAATTCATCTAATATGACATAATAAACAATATTAATGACATAGAAACATGATATATACTCTAGAATGAATAAAATATGTCATATGTCTCTCTAACTGACGATTGTTGCTGTGTTGTATGTTGTTTGGTGTATAAGGGCCACTGAAAGATAAGCCTTACATAGTGGTGGTCATGGTCGTCAGAGACGGCGGTGTTATCAGTCGCCCTATGTAACTCCAACAATATTGGAGGAGTCAGTTTCGTTCTGTAATTTTCTATCGATAAATCGCTTAACTTATTTGCTACACTTTATCACTGGCTGGTGCTATAGCCTTTATCGACTCTTGCTGCTTTAGTATCGTACATATCGTCGGATCACTGAATCACTGAAGAAGGCACATTCTCCCCTCTCTCTTCCTCCTCCACTTTGGTACTTTGCTACAATTTCTTTCTTCAATTCTATCATGTTTGTCACTTTCTTTACCAAAGGGCTGCCACTATGAAGTTTCTTTAGGCCCATTGTGGCTTATTTCACAGTCACAATCAATAAACAAGCACTAAACACAATAAATTTATTGTGAAATGTTTGGATGAGCGTGCAGGGTAATGTTCACTCAAGGATAAACAAAGCTAGACTGGCTAAAGATGCCTGAGCGGGGAGGCGGACAGGTCTGGTACGCCGGCGGAAACTCGGGGCAACGGCCGAAAGTCGGGACAAAATTAGGCCGAAAAAAGCGACCGAAGCTCGAAGTGGCACAAAGTTTAGCACAAGCTTTAGCTGCTTGCTAATGATTTTGGGATTATAAATATGGTTAGTGTTCTGAAATGGGCAACATAAATCGTGTTATGGGAGGTCTGTCTGTAACAACACTGCGTAAAAAGAAGTCTCCTAGCCCTTCCCTTCCAGCCAGATAGCCACCCCTAAGAGTCCCAGTAATTTAGGTGTTTTATCGTACTTATGTGTACCGTTAAGGTTCTCTGTACATTTTCTAGGTCAGCATTTTCACCTGCCTTGAAAGGCGCTGTTAGTGTGCAGCCATATTCCAGCCTAAATAGAAAAAGGGACCTGAAGAGTGTCATCATGGGCTTGGCATCCCTAGTTTTGAAGGTTCTCATTATCCATCCTGTCATTTTTCTAGCAGATATGATTGACACAATGTTGTGGTTTATGAAAGTGAGATCCTCTGACATTATCACTCCCAGGTCCTTTACATTAGTTTTTCGCTCAATTGTATGGTTGGAATTAGTTTTATACTCGGATATAGTTTTAATTTCCTCACATTTTCCATGTCTGAGTAATTTAAATTTCTCATCATTTTACTTCATATTGTTTTCTGCAGCCCATTTAAAGATTTGATTGATGTCCGCCTGCAGTCTTGCAGTGTCTTCAATGGAGGACACTGTCATGCAAATTCGGATGTCATCTTCAAAGGAAGACACGGTGCTGTGGCTTGCATCCCTGTCTATGTCAGATATGAGGATGAGGGACAGGAGCCGCCTCAGACTTTACTCTGTTTACTACTACTCTGTGTTCTACTTGTTAGGAAATTATAGATCCAGCTACCAACTTTTCCTGTTATTCCTTTATCACGCATTTTGTGCGCTATTACATCATAGTCAAACTTGTCAAAGGCTTACGCAAAGTTTGTGTATACTACACCTGCGTTTTGTTTGTCTTCTAGAGCATCCAGGACCTTGTCATAGTGGTTCAGTAGTTGGGACAGGCAGGAGAGACCTGCTCTAAACCCATATTGCCCTGGGTTGTGTAACTGGTGGGTATCTAGACGAGTGGCGATCGTGCTTCTTAGAACCCTTTCAAAGATTTTTATGAAATGGGATGTTGGCACTATCGGTCTGTAGTTCTATGCTATTGCTTTACTTTCTTCCTTTGTGGAGTGGTGCTATGTCTGTTGTTTTTAGCAGCTGTGGGATGACTCCTGTATCCATGCTCCCTCTCCATAGAATGTTAAAAGCATATGATAGGGGCTTCTTGTAGTTCTTAATGAACACAAAGTTCCACGAGTCTGGGCCTGGGGCAGAATGCGTGGGCATATCATTTATCGCCTTTTAGAAGTCATGTGGTGGTAGAATAATATCAGATAGGTCTGAATCTCCCAGATTCTGAGTCTCACTCATAAAAAATTAATTTAGGTCTTCGACTCGTAGTCTGGTTAGCGGCTCACTAAAAATTGAGTTATACTGGGACTTAAGTAGCTCACTCATTTCCTTGCTGTCATCGTGTAGGACCCATCTCGTCTAAGTAGGGGCCCAATACTGGATGTTGTTCTCGACCTAGATTTGGGTTTCTTTCAATTTTATTTATGGCTTTTAGTTCTTCCCACGTTTCTTGTCTCCTGTAAGATTCCTTTAGCTTAATTTTGATGTTTGCATTTCTCTGACCAGTGCCTCCCTTCGTATTGGCCTCTTTTAGCCGCTGTTATTCTTCGCCTTCGCCTGTATAGGGAGTGCCTCTCTTTTTCTAGTTTACATTTCTTCCTTTAACTTGAGCATACCTCAAATGCCACAGAGTTAATATTTTCTAGGTATAAGTTTGGATCCGTGTTGCTTTGGATATCTTCCCAGCTTATTTCATTTAGGACCTGGTTGACTTGTTCCCATCGTATGTTTTTGTTATTGAAGTTGAATTTGGTGAAGGCTTCCTCGGGACTGATCACATTTTGTTGGTCTGGGGCCCTGGGCATACATGTCTGAACCTCTGTTATGTTATGATCTGAGTATATTGTTTTTGATATGGTAATATTTAGTATCAGATATTCATTGTTAGCGAAGATGAGGTCCAGTGTATTCTCCAATCTTATTGGCTTTATTATTTGCTGGTTTAAGGTGAATTTGGTGCAGAGATTTAAAAGCTCTTGTGTGTGAGAGTTTTCATCTGAGTTGCCTCTTGGGGTTTCTCTGCTACAGCATTATATGCTACATTCCTCCATTTTAGGTGCCTTAGGTTGAAATCCCCCAGGAGGAAGATGTTTGGGGCAGGAGCTGGAAGATTTTCCAGACAGTGGTCGATTTTCAAAAGCCGTTCCTGGAATTGTTGGGAAGTTGCATCCAGAGGCTTGTATACAATCACAATGACAAGTTTTCTGTTCTCGATCTTTACTGCTAAAACATCAACATCATTTGTTGTGTTTAGTAGTTCCGAGCATATCAGTGACTGTGACGTACAGGCCAGAAGTATTCCATTCTCAGACTATTTTGCTGTAATCTCTAGCCACCTTCACAACCGTTGGCAACAACGTTGGTTTGACTTGATACATAAATTACATTATCAAACTGAGTTTAGGATCCTGGTCTTCTTATCATGGATAAGAAGTTGGGAGACTACGCTTTTCCTTCGCATTGGGCACACACGTCTCACTCATGGGTATCTCATGGAGAGACACCCAGTTCCAGTCTGTGTGAATTGTCACATTCCAATTTCAGTTTGCCATATTCTATTGGACTGTTCTATGAACGATCCACGCAGACTTTACCTCCGTTGTCACTGCTCTAACACACTTACTTTATCTTCCCTCCTCGGTGATGGCCCCACCTGTGACATAGACTACCTCTTTGAATTTTTGACAACAACAGATTTATTACAAAGTTTAGCGCTTAGTTTTAAAACTACAATGAAAATAAGAGACAACCCTTGATGACGCACTGACTTTATTGGGTTATCCTTGGTGGTTAACCCTCCCCTGGGTTATCCTTGGTGGTTAACCCTCCCCTGGGTTATCCTGGGTGGTTAACCCTCCCCTGGGTTATCCTTGATGGTTAACCCTCCCCTGGGTTATCCTGGGTGGTTAACCCTCCCCTGGGTTATACTTGATGGTTAACCCTCCCCTGGGTTATCCTGGGTGGTTAACCCTCCCCTGGGTTATCCTTCATGGTTAACCCTCCCCTGGGTTATCCTGGGTGGTTAACCCTCCCCTGGGTCATCCTGGGTGGTTAACCCTCCCCTGGGTTATCCTTGTGGTTAACCCTCCCCTGGGTTATCCTTGGTGGTTAACCCTCCCCTGGGTTATCCTGGGTGGTTAACCCTCCCCTGGGTTATACTTGATGGTTAACCCTCCCCTGGGTTATCCTGGGTGGTTAACCCTCCCCTGGGTTATCCTTGATGGTTAACCCTCCCCTGGGTTATCCTGGGTGGTTAACCCTCCCCTGGGTCATCCTGGGTGGTTAACCCTCCCCTGGGTCATCCTGGGTGGTTAACCCTCCCCTGGGTTATCCTGGATGGTTAACCCTCCCCTGGGTTATCCTGGGTGGTTAACACTCTATCCTGATGGACTTCTTATCCTGGATGGTTAACCCTCCCCTGGGTGGTTAACCCTCCCCTGGGTTATCCTGGATGGTTAACCCTCGCCTGGGTTATCCTGGTGATTAACCCTCGCCTGGGTTATCCTGGTGGTTAACCTTCCCTGGGTTATCCTGGATGGTTAACCCTTCCCTGGGTTATCCTGGATGGTTAACCCTTCCCTGGGTTATCCTGGGTGGCTAACTCTCCCCTGGGTTATCCTGGATGGTTAATCCTCCCCTCTGTTATCCTGGATGGTTAACCCTCCCCTCTGTTATCCTGGGTGGCTAACCATCTCCTGGGTTACCCTGGGTGGTTAACCCTCCCCTGGGTTATCCTGGGTGGTTAACCCTCCCCTGGGTTATCCTGGGTGGCTAACCCTCCCCTGGGTTATCCTGGGTGGTTAACCCTCCCCTGGGTTATCCTGGGTGGTTAACCCTCCCCTGGGTTATCCTGGGTGGTTAACCCTCCCCTGGGTTATCCTGGGTGGTTAACCCTCCCCTGGGTTATCCTGGGTTGTTAACCCTCCCCTGGGTTATCCTGAGGGGTTAACCCTTCCCTGGGTTATCCTGGGTTGTTAACCCTCCCCTGGGTTATCCTGGGTGGTTAACCCTCCCCTGGGTTAAAAATCCATACAAAGTCGTTTTTATTACCTTATCTTAAAGCTAATCATGAACACTTGTGTATATACAACAGGATGCATAGACACAATACAAGAACAATATATATTTTACACACTCCTTACAACTGTAAACTTCATTAATATGGAACATTACCGGAACATTCTAAAAGTTTCATATGTCAACTATTTTTAAATATTGTTAAAAACGTCTGATTTTGATGCAGATTACGTCGATTAAATAATATGCAGTCGGGCAGTAAAAAAAACACGATTAAAAAGGAACAAAGTCAGTAAAGGTAGGAACAAGGGCAGTAACAGAAGGAAAAGATGTGGTAAAAATAGGAAAAAAAGGAAGTATATTCGAGAAGAAAGGAAAGCCTGCAACAAAAGCAGTTAAGGCTGGAGCAGACGTAGTAAAGACAGGAACAGAGTATAGTAAAGGCTGGAACAAAAGTAGTAAAGATTGGAACCGAAATAGCAAACAAGGGAAAAGAGGTATAAAGGCTGGAACTGAGTAAATGCTGGAAGAGAGGCAGTAAGTGCTGGAAGAGAGGCAGTAAATGCTGGAAGAGAGGCAGTAAGTGCTGGAAGAGAGGCAGTAAGTGCTGGAAGAGAGGCAGTAAGTGCTGGAAGAGAGGCAGTAAGTGCTGGAAGAGAGGCAGTAAGTGCTGGAAGAGAGGCAGTAAATGCTGGAAGAGGGTCAGTAAGTGCTGGAAGAGAGGCAGTAATGCTGGAAGAGGGCAGTAAGTGCTGGAAGAGAGAGTAAGTGCTGGAAGAGAGGCAGTAAATGCTGGAAGAGAGGCAGTAAGTGCTGGAAGAGAGGCAGTAGGCTGGAAGAGAGGCAGTAATGCTGGAAGAGAGGCAGTAAATGCTGGAAGAGGGTCAGTAAGTGCTGGAAGAGAGGCAGTAAGTGCTGGAAGAGAGGCAGTAAGTGCTGGAAGAGAGGCAGTAAGTGCTGGAAGAGAGGCAGTAAATGCTGGAAGAGGGTCAGTAAGTGCTGGAAGAGAGGCAGTAAGTGCTGGAAGAGGGTCAGTAAGTGCTGGAAGAGGGTCAGTAAGTGCTGGAAGAGGCAGTAAGTGCTGGAAGAGGCAGTAAGTGCTGGAAGAGGGTCAGTAAGTGCTGGAAGAGGGTCAGTAAGTGCTGGAAGAGAGGCAGTAAGTGCTGGAAGAGAGGCAGTAAGTGCTGGAAGAGAGGCAGTAAGTGCTGGAAGAGAGGCAGTAAGTGCTGGAAGAGAGGCAGTAAGTGCTGGAAGAGGTCAGTAAGTGCTGGAAGAGAGGCAGTAAGTGCTGGAAGAGAGGCAGTAAATGCTGGAAGAGGGTCAGTAAGTGCTGGAAGAGAGGCAGTAAGTGCTGGAAGAGAGGCAGTAAGTGCTGGAAGAGAGGCAGTAAATGCTGAAGAGGGTCAGTAAGTGCTGGAAGAGAGGCAGTAAGTGCTGGAAGAGGGTCAGTAAGTGCTGGAAGAGGGTCAGTAAGTGCTGGAAGAGAGGCAGTAAGTGCTGGAAGAGAGCAGTGCTGAAGAGGAAGTGCTGGAAGAGAGGCAGTAAGTGCTGGAAGAGAGGCAGTAAGTGCTGGAAGAGAGGCAGTAAGTGCTGGAAGAGAGGCAGTAAGTGCTGGAAGAGGGTCAGTAAGTGCTGGAAGAGGGTCAGTAAGTGCTGGAAGAGGGCAGTAAGTGCTGGAAGAGGGTCAGTAAGTGCTGGAAGAGAGGCAGTAAGTGCTGGAAGAGAGGCAGTAAGTGCTGGAAGAGGGTCAGTAAGTGCTGGAAGAGAGGCAGTAAATGCTGGAAGAGGGTCAGTAAGTGCTGGAAGAGGGCAGTAAGTGCTGGAAGAGGGCAGTAAATGCTGCAAGAGGGCAGTAAGAGGCTTTCTGAAGAGGGTCAGTAAATGCTGCAAGAGGGTCAGTAAATGCTGCAAGAGGGTCAGTAAATGCTGAAGAGGGTCAGTAAATGCTGCAAGAGGGCAGTAAATGCTGCAAGAGGGCAGTAAATGCTGCAAGAGGGTCAGTAAATGCTGCAAGAGGGCAGTAAATGCTGCAAGAGGGCAGTAAGTGCTGGAAGAGAGGCAGTAAATGCTGCGAGAGGCAGTAAATGCTGCAAGAGGGTCAGTAAATGCTGCAAGAGGGTCAGTAAATGCTGCAAGAGGGTCAGTAAATGCTGCAAGAGGGTCAGTAAATGCTGCAAGAGGGTCAGTAAATGCTGCAAGAGGGTCAGTAAATGCTGCAAGAGGGTCAGTAAATGCTGCAAGAGGGTCAGTAAATGCTGCAAGAGGGTCAGTAAATGCTGCAAGAGGGTCAGTAAATGCTGCAAGAGGGTCAGTAAATGCTGCAAGAGGGTCAGTAAATGCTGCAAGAGGGGCAGTAAATGCTGCAAGAGGGGCAGTAAATGCTGCAAGAGGGGCAGTAAATGCTGCAAGAGGGCAGAATGCTGAAAGAGGGCGTAATGCTGCAAGAGGGCAGTAAATGCTGCAAGAGGGCAGTAAATGCTGCAAGAGGGCAGTAAATGCTGCAAGAGGGGCAGTAAATGCTGCAGAGGGGCAGTAAATGCTGCAAGAGGGGCAGTAAATGCTGCAAGAGGGCAGTAAATGCTGCAAGAGGGCAGTAAATGCTGCAAGAGGGGCAGTAAATGCTGCAAGAGGGCAGTAAATGCTGCAAGAGGGCAGTAAATGCTGCAAGAGGGCAGTAAATGCTGCAAGAGGGGCAGTAAATGCTGCAAGAGGGGCAGTAAATGCTGCAAGAGGGGCAGTAAATGCTGCAAGAGGGGCAGTAAATGCTGCAAGAGGGGCAGTAAATGCTGCAAGAGGGGCAGTAATCGCGGGCAATGAGAGGGCAGTAAATGCTGCAAGAGGGCAGTAAATGCTGCAAGAGGGGCAGTAAATGCTGCAAGAGGGGCAGTAAATGCTGCAAGAGGGGCAGTAAATGCTGCAAGAGGGGCAGTAAATGCTGCAAGAGGGGCAGTAAATGCTGCAAGAGGGGCAGTAAATGCTGCAAGAGGGGCAGTAAATGCTGCAAGAGGGGCAGTAAATGCTGCAAGAGGGGCAGTAAATGCTGCAAGAGAGCCAGTAAATGCTGGTAAAGGCGGGATCAGATTCAGTAAAGACAAGAATGGATTGAAATCAGGAACAAAGTCAGAGAAGTAGTAAAGATAGGAACATAGTAAATAAACAGATGCAGTAAGGACAGGAACAGAGGCAGTAAGGACAGGAACAGAGGTACTAAGGACAGGAACAGAGGTACTAAGGACAGGAACAAAGGCAGTAACGAAAAGAGCAGACTGTCAGTAAAGTACTTATTACAGAGGGTCAGCAGAGAGTACGTATTATAGCTGGTCAGTAGAGTACTTATTACAGACGGCCAGTAGAGTACTTATTACAGACGGCCAGTAGAAAGTACTTGTTTCAGAGGGTCATTAGAGAGTACTTATAACTGAGGGGTCTGTAGAGAGTACTTATAATTGAGGGTCCGTAAAGAATACTTATCACTACTGGAAAAAAATGATATGGTCTTGGATGCACTGGAAAAGAAGCAGAATGCAGATGTAGTATACACAGATTTTGCAAAAGCCTTTGACAAGTGCGATCATGGTGTAATAGCACACAAAATGCGTGCTAAAGAACTGAGTATACTACAAACTCTAATCACACAATAGAGCGGAAAAGTAATGTGAAGGACCTGGGAGTCGTAATGTCTGAGGATCTCACCTTCAAGGATCACAACAATGCCACTATCACATCTGCGAGGAAACTGATAGGATGGATAATGAGAACATTCAAGACAAGAGATGCCAAGCCAATGCTGATCCTTTTTAAATCACTTGTTGTTCTCTCTAGGCTGGAATACTGCTGTACATTAACATCTCCATTCAAGGCTGGTGAAATTGCAGATCTAGAGAATGTACAGAGAACCTTTACTGCACATATAAGTTCCATCAAACACCTTAACTACTGGGAACACTTGGAAGCACTTGACTTGTACTCACTGGAGCGCAGGCGAGAGAGATGCATCATAATCTACATATGGAAAATCCTAGAGGGACTGGTCTCTAATCTGCACACACAAATCACCCCCTATATGCAACATATGCCCAATGAAAAGTAGGGGCACCAATAGTACACTTAAGAGAAAACACAATGAGTGTCCGGGGCCAAAGACTGTTCAAAAGCCTCCCACCAGCCATAAGGGGAATTACCAATAGACCTCTGGTTGTCTTCAAGAGGGAGCTGGATAGATACCTAGTCAGTACCGGATCAGCCTGGCTGTGGTTCGTACGTTGGACTACGTACGGCCAGCAGTAACAGCTTAGTTGATCAGGCCCTGATCCACCGTGATGCCTGGTCATGAACCGGGCCGCGGGGGCTTTGATCCCCAGAATACCCTCCAGGTAGAGGGTCCGTAAAGTGTACTTATCACTGAGGGTCCGTAAAGTGAGTACTTATCACTGAGGGTCCGTAAAGTGAGTACTTATCACTGAGGGTCAATAGAGAGTACTTATCACTGAGGGTCAATAGAGAGTACTTATCACTGAGGGCCAATAGAGAGTACTTATCACTGAGGGGTCAGTAGAGAGTACTTATCACAGCTTCAGTAGAGTACTGACCTTCTGTGTTGAGAGTACGAGTTACTGTGAAATTATTTACTGTGCTTTGTGATTTTTTAGGACCCTGACTTTTGTATTGTTTTATCTGTTACAGTACTATCCTCAGCCATAGATACTATTGATAATAATGCAACAAAGAGATTAACGGGTTTGATAACACGTCAATAATCAGATAAACATATGATAGATGTTAGGTTGATTGGCAAGCTTGAAAGTTGTTGGAACATTGGTTAATGACACCAGCTAATACTTGACCTTTGATGCAGCCGCATCATGTCTCCTGATCTTCACCATCCGGGCTCCAACATGGACTACGGCCGCAGAAAGGTCACCGTCAAGCCTTTTGAGGACGATGAGGAAGATCAGCCTGTCTACACAAGGTCAGTTCATATTTTATTTTGTCAGTGAAAGGTTCACTTGAGATCAGGGTTTTAAAGTCAGCTTACACGTACTAGTAGGTTTTACTAAAGGTGAATAATTCATATAATAATCAGGTACAAGCTTCTATTATGACAATGTTTCTATATCTAGAGCTTTATCAAATTTCTCTACACGGTAAAAATTCGTCCCAATTAAAACTTGTTCTATACACTCTTCTTCGTACTTGTCGAAAATACGGTATTTTTTTTATATATAAATGCGTAACTGAAAGTAAAGGTTATAAAGTTCTTCTGTGTATCTTTATAATAATAATCTTTATTTCTACACGTACATATACAAGGTATACAGGCCTAGCTCTCATCAATGACATACTACTATATAGAAAGCAGCTTGTTATGCTGAGCATTTCGGGCAAATTAGGTCAGTTTTTTCCCAGGATGCGACCCTCACCAGTCCACTAACACCCAGGTACCCATTATTACTGATGGGTGAACATAGACAACCGCTGTAAGGAAACACTCCCAATGTTTTTACCCTCGCCGGGAATCGAACCTTGGCATTCATCGTGTGAAGCGAGTGCATTTGCTACCAGCATCATGACACGCATAATTTTCAGGGGAAATGCAAGGTCTATGAGTCGAAGGAAGTCAGTCCACGTAAGGTGAAACCTCACGAAAATTTAGATTACATTACTTTGTTTAGAAGGTATGAGCCGCACACTGCGTGGCTGCTGTTGTCTGCCTTGACTTAATAATGAAGATAAAACGAACATTTCTTGAAATCTTACAATAAAAGAAAACGTTATGGAAAGATTAAGGAATACACTTCAGAAACCATGTTGTTACACCAGAGTGATTACGACAATCATGATCCCTCAGCCTTATTTTTAATGTACAATTAGTACCTGAATGAACTTAATACTCCATGTTTTATGAGGGCTTAATGGTTGAATTTTTCTGTCTTCGCAAACTGAAGTGATAATCTTACCTTTGTAAATTTTCCTTTCAGTATTATTTATGGATAAAATAGACGCAAGAACAGTACAAATGAACTTGTGTAGCAACTTTCCGTAGTTAAGGTCTTCGCGCTGCTACCCCTTAATAAATTTGTAAATTTACCCAAGAAGCCTCCCAGAGCTCCCAAAAATAAAGTAAGAAGGCTGTTTTAAGTCGCCCCTAGCCAGTACTGTTGAGGTACTGAACTTATGAAGCCGCCCCTAGCCAGTGCTGTTGATAACTGGTACATGTAAATAAATTGAAAAACATTGTAACCTAAAGGCAAGGCATTCATTTACTACTTTAACTCAATCTACAGACAGCATTATGACCACTAAGCTATTCAGGACTACTGATCTACCTATCTGAGGTGAAGACCGCACTTTGAACTGATCATGATGCAGGTGGATGCCCACTTATAACTGAACTGATCATGATGCAGGTGGATGCCCATTTATAACTGAACTGATCATGCTGCACATGGATGACTAAACAGAATCAAGAAAGGCCAGCCTAGCTATCCGCGACCCAAAACAATATACATATCTGCTTTCTTAACTAATATTCCTGCCAAAAGTAACAGTCTGATATATTATTCTCCAATAATTTGAGTTACTCGGTTAAATGTTGTTGAAGCTTTACTAAACTGATGAGGATAAAGCTTAAATCTCTTGCTTAAGTGTTACTATTTACATTTTAAACTGGAATGCCCCCTCCCCCCCCTCCGTGAATCGAACGATTTCTTTCCAAATAAAAATATTTCAAATATTTACTAATAATCTATATTCAAGTCTCAGTGGAAGAATGAGTATTTATAATCCATATTTTCCACATTATTTGCCACTTGAAAGTTCTTTGGAAAAGTTTAACATTAACAAAATAACATTATCCTAGTAGTACCCGAGGGAACACAAACCGTTATGTAATAGCATTACTACACATTTTTAAATTATTATTATCTCACAGATGAACACTTAAGACTAGTTATAATTCTAGTGTCATGAGTGATACTAGTGGTGTGTAGAGCAGGGTCCCTTAGACCCTTAGTCACTGTGCTTTGCTCAGGCAGATTTGTCCCTTTGGTCAAGCCACAGCCCTCCGGGTTATGCGGCGCCAGTTGATCATCAGGCTGCTGGTCTCTAATTTCTGGTCTCTTAGCTTTACTAAACCTGTGTTTATTTGAGTATTTAACAGCTTATTCTAATTATGTCCCCGTGTTACTGGTCATTTTACTTTGAAATGTTTATTCCCATCTATCCTATCAGTTTCTCTTAAAATGTTGTACGTCATCATGTGTTTTCAGCCTGACCTCCAATTAGGGCACCTAGTTTCACACTAACTGCCTTGCGTCAATTTCTTCGTATTCAAAATTCAGGAAAATTGTAGTATTTGTTACCGGCAAGGTTAGGTTTGGTTATGTCAGAGTATATGAACCTGTATTTCCATATGATTTCCCGACAATGATGAAATTGTATAAAAGACGGGTAGCTTGGGTCTGATAGCACCAGGCGCATCCCGAAATTTGGTTCGTGCATTTTCACACGTACTGAGACCAATGTGGAAGACGGGTTGCTGCTCTTCTAGTCCTCTCTGTGAGGGTCGTCAGGTTCAGTTTCTTCATCCTTTCTTCATAGTGTGCCTGTGTGTGTATTATTATTGCCGCCGCTGGCAGCAATAGCCAGGTTGGTCCAATAGTTAGCATTGAAGTATGGCCTCAAACCAAGCTTCGTGAGTGCAACTCTTGAAACTGATCATACATATGTCACAGGTTCTTCATAATTTTCATGGGGTATGTTTACAATTTTACCTTTCTCCTGAATAAGACATTTTATTACAGTAACAATCATTTAAATTTTACTCCTATAAGAATTGGACAATCATTGTGAATTCTATTTGATGCAGAATTAGACACACGTGCAACATCTGGGTATCTTTATTTGTAGACGTTTCGCCATCCAGTGGCTTTATCAAACATATTGTATAATTCTTCCCTCGGGTAAATCACTTCAATAATTTAGAGACATTAAACTTTCACCACATGACCAGCGGGCTTAACAAAATAATTCAGTGCATGACGTTGCTCTAAGGTAAGTGCATGCCACTTTTAATACATTGTTGCAACACCTTTTTTGACGAAACACACCTATAACTTTTTTTCCTAAAACTGCTGTTACGAATTATACAAACAGTAAACTTTATAACAGTACTAACCAAATAATCAATGAATATGTGTACCGTTTTACAAAGAAAAAATGAGAACTAAAAATCTCGCATCTAGCAAGAAGTCGCTTCAGGTTGTAATTATAACAGAGGAGAGAGTAAAACAAATAAAAAAATGGTTATAACTATGACCATAATTTTTAAAGGGGTGGACCGGTAAGCCAGCGGAAGGCCTCTGTCAAATGACCAAAAGCTCCAACGGCGGGTCAGCATATGACTAAGACCCGCTCCAGGAAACACTTGCTGTTTCCTGACGAACCGTACCTAACCTAACAGAGGAGTATGGAGCCTAAGATCTAACATTTTGGAATGTGCATAGTTGATGTTGTGTAGTTAGGGTTGGCCAATGAGGCCAAAGCCCCCCTTCCCCTCAATACAAATACTTTTTTTTATCAATTGATGTTTAGTTTTTTCTGTATTATATTAAGCACGATGGGTTAAGAAATTTCACATACATACTAAAAATCATACGTTTTTGAAAACAAATTTCGATTTTTTTTTTTAGGTTCTAATGATTTTTAAGACACCCCAAGATAGAAATCCTGGATTTAGCAATTCCATTTTGAAATCTTTCCTTTAGTCACCCCAGATTGAAATCCTAGTTTTAGCAACCCCAAGAATGAAATTCATACAGGTAGGTGAGGCAGTGAGAGGCAGTAGGTTAGGGCAGTGAGAGGCAGTAGGTTAGGGCAGTGAGAGGCAGTAGGTTAGGGCAGTGAGAGGCAGTAGGTTAGGGCAGTGAGAGGCAGAGGGTTAGGGCAGTGTGAGGTACTTATTTGGTTCAGCACCAGTTTATCTCTGGTTGTGCAGCGTTGTAATTACTGGTTGTGCAGCGTTGTAATTACTGGTTGTGTAGAGTGTTGTAGTTACTGGTTGTGCAGCGTTGTAATTACTGGTTGTGCAGCGTTGTAATTACTGGTTGTGCAGCGTTGTAATTACTGGTTGTGCAGCGTTGTAATTACTGGTTGTGCAGCGTTGTAATTACTGGTTGTGCAGCGTTGTAATTACTGGTTGTGCAGCGTTGTAATTACTGGTTGTGCAGCGTTGTAATTACTGGTTGTGCAGCGTTGTAATTACTGGTTGTGTAGAGTGTTGTAGTTACTGGTTGTGCAGCGTTGTAATTACTGGTTGTGCAGCGTTGTAATTACTGGTTGTGCAGCGTTGTAATTACTGGTTGTGTAGAGTGTTGTAGTTGCTGGTTGTGCAGTGTTGTAGTTGCTGGTTGTGCAGTGTTGTAGTTCCTTGTTGTGCAGTGTTGTAGTTCCTTGTTGTGTAGTGTTGTAGTTACTGGTTGTGTAGTGTGTTGTTACTGGTTGTGTAGTGTGTTGTTACTGGTTGTGTAGTGTGTTGTTACTGGTTGTGTAGTGTTGTAGTTACTGGTTGTGGAGTGTTGTAGTTACTGGTTGTGTAGTGTTGTAGTTACTGGTTGTGTAGAATGTTGTAGTTACTGGTTGTGTAGAGTTGTAGTTTTTGGTTGTGTAGTGTGTTGTTACTGGTTGTGTAGAGTGTTGTAATTACATATATATGATATATATATATATATATATATATATATATATATATATATATATATATACTCGGAGAAGTGGATAAAAGGCTTCAAGGAAGAATATTTGGATTTCTTCCTGAAGCCATTTGTATATTCCATTTCCCTACCACCCCATCTTTTCATTCTTTTTTTTACCAATAGGTATATTTTATTATATATATATATATATATATATATATATATATATATATATATATATATATATATATATATATATATATATATATATATATCAGCAGGTATTTCAAGATGTAAGAGACAGTTGAGACGTCACACAGGATAGGTCAAGGCTCCTTGCAGGTTTTATGTTGGGGCCAGAAGGTTGATGGTCACTTGTTAGAAGCCAGACGAAAATAATATTGCCTTGAAATCTGGAAGCAACATATTTCACACACATTTTCAGGGTGTGTTTGCTGTTTTCCAGGGCGCGTGATTGGTGTTTTCCAGGGCACGTGATTGGTGTTTTCCAGGGCACGTGATTGGTGTTTTCCAGGGCACGTGATTGGTGTTTTCCAGGGCGCGTGATTGGTGTTTTCCAGGGCGCGTGATTGGTGTTTTCCAGGGCGCGTGATTGGTGTTTTCCAGGGCACGTGATTGGTGTTTTCCAGGGCACGTGATTGGTGTTTTCCAGGGCACGTGATTGGTGTTTTCCAGGGCGCGTGATTGGTGTTTTCCAGGGCGCGTGATTGGTGTTTTCCAGGGCGCGTGATTGGTGTTTTCCAGGGCGCGTGATTGGTGTTTTCCAGGGCGCGTGATTGGTGTTTTCCAGGGCGCGTGTTTATTACACTCAACTTTATATTACTACAAATGTTGGTCATTCATTGCTTTATTACTATCTTTGTCAACTTTTTTTTCAAGAGTTTTGTGTTTATTGACTTATTCTGACTTATTCTCTCTCTCTCTCTCTCTCTCTCTCTCTCTCTCTCTCTCTCTCTCTCTCTCTCTCTCTCTCTCTCTCTCTCTCTCTCTCTCTCTCTCTTTTTTCCTCTTTTTTTTCTCTCTCTCTTTCCCTCTCTCTTGTTTGCTCGTTCGTTTAATATATGTGAGTGGATATATATGCACAAATGCCGACAAATATATTTAATATGATCAACTTTCTAAAGTGTGTCAGATGACTGAAGTGATTTTTAGTAGAGTGCAAAGCTAAGGTGAGACTGGTGTTCACGTACACGACGAGAAACAGCAACAAGGTTAAGGTGAGACTGGTGTTCACGTACACGACGAGAAACAGCAACAAGGCTAAGGTGAGACTGGTGCTCACGTACACGAACGCACAGGTTTGAGACTGGTGACGTACGACGAGCAGCAACAAGGCTAAGGTGAGACTGGTGCTCACGTACACGACGAACAGCACAGTAGGTGGAGGTGTTAGACAGACGAGAACAGCACGACGACACAGCTGGAAGCTGAAAACAGAGATGGGTCACAGGGATGTTAGGAAGTATTTGTTTAGTCTTAGTCTTTAGTCAGGAAGTGGAACGATCTGGACTGTGGAGTGGGAGAGGCTGCATCCATTCATAGCTTGAAGAATAGGTATGATAAAGTTCTCGAAGCCAAGATAGTGAACCTAGTAGCGGCTACCGATGAGGCGGGGCCAGGTGCTGAGTCTCAACCCTGTTACCACATAGGCGCGCGCGCGCACACACACCAGATAACTGGTGCAGCATATGGGCGCCTGGCAAACCTGAGAATAGCGTTCCGATACCTTAGTAAGGAATCGTTCAAGACACTGTACACTGTGTACGTCAGGCCCATACTGGAGTATGCAGCACCAGTTTGAAACCCCACCTGGTCATGCACGTCAAGAAATTAGAGAAAGTGCGAAGGTTTGCAACAAGGTTAGTTGCGGAGCTAAGGGGAATGTCCTATGAAGAAAGGTTAAGGGAAATCGGTCTGACGACACTGGAGGACAGGAGGGTTAGGGGAGACATGATAACGACATACAAAATACTGGTGGACACAGACAGGATGTTCCAGAAAGGGGACAGAAACAAGGGGTCACAATTGGAAGTTGAAGACTGAGACGAGTCAAAGGATGTTAGGAAGTATTTCTTCAGTCATAAGGAGATAAAGTTGCATGCACATGATGATAGTAAGGACCATACTAGTCATAAGCAGAGTGAGTGTAGTGGAGGCAGAAACCATACATAGCTTAAAGACGAGGTATGATAATGCTCATGGAGCAGGGAGAGAGAAGACCTATAGCGGTCAGTGAAGAGGCAAGGCCACGAGCTAAGTCTCGACCCCTGCAACCACAATTAGGTGAGTACAATTGAGTACACACACACACACACACCTACACACACGCACCTACACACACACCTACACACACACACCTACACACTCGCACACCTACACACTACCTACACATACATACACACACACACACACACGCGCACGCACATAAAACAGGCCTAGTGTCTAATCGACATGTGCCTAGGACAGAATGGTAACTACCACCTACACACACACACACACACACACACACACACACACACACACACACACACACACACACACACACACACACACACTGACACTCACACTCTCACTCACCTTCGTTCACTCTCTCTAGCTCTAATAATGACACAGTGGAATTGGTACTCTAAACAGAGGATCAAAAATAGATATGACAAAGCAGTTGGACGTCACTCAGATTGTTGCCTGAGTTGAGAGGAATGATCTATGAAGAATGTCAGAGCCATGCATGCTTCCTGCACCTGTAATGACAGTAATGTATGCTTCCTGCACCTGTAATGACAGCAATGTATGCTTCCTGCACCTGTAATGACAGCAATGTATGCTTCCTGCACCTGTAATGACAGCAATGTATGCTTCCTGCACCTGTAATGACAGCAATGTATGCTTCCTGCACCTGTAATGACAGCGATGTATGCTTCCTGCACCTGTAATGACAGCGATGAATGCTTCCTGCACCTGTAATGACAGCAATGTATGCTTCCTGCACCTGTAATGACAGCAATGTATGCTTCCTGCACCTGTAATGACAGCAATGTATGCTTCCTGCACCTGTAATGACAGCAATGTATGCTTCCTGCACCTGTAATGACAGCAATGTATGCTTCCTGCACCTGTAATGACAGCAATGTATGCTTCCTGCACCTGTAATGACAGCAATGTATGCTTCCTGCACCTGTAATGACAGCGATGTATGCTTCCTGCACCTGTAATGACAGCGATGTATGCTTCCTGCACCTGTAATGACAGCAATGTATGCTTCCTGCACCTGTAATGACAGCAATGTATGCTTCCTGCACCTGTAATGACAGCAATGTATGCTTCCTGCACCTGTAATGACAGCAATGTATGCTTCCTGCACCTGTAATGACAGCATGTATGCTTCCTGCACCTGTAATGACAGCAATGTATGCTTCCTGCACCTGTAATGACAGCATGTATGCTTCCTGCACCTGTAATGACAGCAATGTATGCTTCCTGCACCTGTAATGACAGCGATGTATGCTTCCTGCACCTGTAATGACAGCAATGTATGCTTCCTGCACCTGTAATGACAGCATGTATGCTTCCTGCACCTGTAATGACAGCAATGTATGCTTCCTGCACCTGTAATGACAGCAATGTATGCTTCCTGCACCTGTAATGACAGCAATGTATGCTTCCTGCACCTGTAATGACAGCAATGTATGCTTCCTGCACCTGTAATGACAGCGATGTATGCTTCCTGCATTTGTAATGACAGCGATGTATGCTTCCTGCACCTATAATGAAGCCAAGTATACTTCCTGCACCTGTAATAACAAGAGCCATGTATACTTCCTGCACCTGTATTGACACAGCCATGTATACTTCATGCACCTGTAATGACAGCCATGTATATTTCCTGCACCTGTAATGACAGCCATGTATACTTGATGCACCTCTAATGACAGACATGTATACTTCATGCACCTGTAATGACAGCCATGTATACTTACTGCACCTGTAATGACAGCCATGTATATTTCTTGCACCTTTAATGACAGCCATGTATACTTCATTCACCTGTAATGACAGCCATATATACTTCATGCACCTGTAATGACAGCCATGTATATTTCCTGCACCTGTAATGACAGCCATGTATACTTCATGCACCTGTAATGACAGCCATGTATACTTCATGCACCTGTAATGACAGCCATGTATACTTCATGCACCTGTAATGACACAGTCATGTATACTTCATGCACCTGTAATTACACAACCATGTATAC